>PTEX01000133.1:1527960-1586079 GCA_003342815.1 Eudromia elegans | reverse complement strand
GCGCTGGCCGCGGGCCCGGCCCTTCTACTCCTGTTTACAGAAATGGGAATTTGCATGATGAAAATAACCTGGGACGGATTTTGATTTTACTGCCCTTGGCAGAAGGCTTGGAAAAAAACGGCGCATAGTCAATTACTGGAATTTTTAAACACAAATAATATTTTATGTGATCAGCGGGCTGGCCCGGGGCCTGGGCACCGCGCTCCAACGGCACTTATGAAAGGAACAAGCCACCAATTGTGCTGCCGCGCACAGGAGCCCGCGGGCAGGTGCAGCCTGTGTTGACCCTAGCGCGCTCGGCGCGCTTAACCCCTGCGGCGGGGCCGCGGCTCGCAAGCCTCGAGTGCCGCGCTCGCCGCCTGCAACCGGCTCCAAACCACTCCTCTCCCTCTCTTCTTCCGCCCCTCGAAAGCCRGGGAAGCAGCAGCTCCTGCAGACACCGAGAGGGGAGACCCCGGAAGCCGAGGTGCGAATCCGCGGGACGGAGCGAGGCCGTAGCTGCCCCGCGAGCCCCCGGTCCCCTCGGCAGTGGCGCTGGCAGGGAAGGGGTTAAGCAGAGCAGGGGCGCCCCCCCGCTCCCCCCTAGCCCCCCCATGCTGGCAGGCGCCCCAAACCAACAGCCCCGGGACCTCATTCCCAGAAAGGCGCGAGGCGGGAAGGCGGGTTCCGGGAAGGCCCCGCACGAGCCAGCGGGGCCGTAACGCCAGGCGGGAACCTCCCTGGCAGCCGCGGAGCCCCCGGGACGCGTTAGCGGGACCAGGGGCATTAGGGCAATTACAGCCCCCTCGTTGTGAGTGGGGACGAGGAGGCCGTGCCAGYGAGGCCGGGCGATGCCGTTACCCACCTCGGCTCCTATACGGCCTCTACAAGGGGGACGACTTTGGGCAGCAGAGCAATATCAATTCATTAACTTATCACAAATACCTTTTATTTTAAAGGTCTGGCCAGTGAGGAGGCTTTAAATTTCCAGGACTTTTGCCAGCTTCCTCCTTCCCTCCTGCGCTCGCTTTCCAGTCTCGCCCCACGGGTCCCCTTGGYGCTTGCGAGGGCGCGAGGGCCCCGAGGCCACCGCTCGCCGGAGCCTCCGCTCCCGCCCTCAAAACAGCTCCCGAGGACRGCGCCGCAGCCGAGCGCAACCGCCTGCCCGCCCTGCTCAGAAACGGGTGGAAAAGGAGGGGGAAAAAGTGCTGTTGTTGTTGTTCCCAGGCCAAGGGGAAGAAAAATTCTTTCCCTGTTTAAGGATTTTTAACACCTGGGTAGAGTTTCGCTTCCCTCAGCCGCCTGCTTCGCGGCTTGATAGCTACTTCCTAACAACTCGGGGCTGGATCCAAGGCGCACCGAGCTGGACGGATTCTTTCCATTCATCCGATGCCGGTCGGAGCTTTCCTGGCCGGTGTGACGCCCTGACGCGGGTGCGCGCGGGAGACAGGGAGCCTCTTTTCACGTGGCTTCTTGAACGACTTTTCCGCGCGTGCTCAGGGGGGCGAAACCTCCCTGCGAAAGGTGCCCCGCTGCTCCCGGAGGGGCCCTCGAGCGCRGCGTGCCCGGCCGCGGGCTGCTCGCGTCGTACGCGGGGCTGCCCCCGGCAAGGGCTGCGTCCCGTCRGCACAAGCAAGGAGCCCTTCCAAGAGCCGTCACAACCTGCGGGGGCCTTCGGGAAGGGGCCAGGCCCCGCGGTGGGCACCAAGGGCTGATCGTACAGCCGCAGAAGAGGCTCCGGGCCCCCAAAACGCAACACAGGGCGGCCTTTGAGGGACGCGGCAACATCCGAGCGGTGCAGGGAAACAGCTGGGAAGCAGGAGGCCGCCTGGAAGGGCCGCGAGCTCCTTCCTAGYGCCTCGGGGCTGGATGCGGAGCGCGCTAAGTCACAGGGATTCTTTCCATTCCTCTGGTGCTGCCTTCCCGGGCCTTCCTGGCGGGATGGGACTTCAGGTGCYGGGGCCGCGTGCTGCGCGCGGAGCCCCGGGCACGGAGACGCGTGCGGGCGCTGCGGAGCGCGCCGGCCTCCGTGTGTAAACACGGCAGCAGGGAGAGCGCCTGCAGCCCCCAAACTTGGCGTTCCCAGCGCAGCGCAGTTGCAAGGTTAAGTAAATATCTGACTGCGAGCTGAGGAAATGAGTCAAAAAACATTGAGAAAGAAGAAACGCAGATCTCCGGAGAGACAAACTCCATGC
The DNA here is from genome assembly GCA_003342815.1 of Eudromia elegans. Taxonomy (NCBI): domain Eukaryota; kingdom Metazoa; phylum Chordata; class Aves; order Tinamiformes; family Tinamidae; genus Eudromia; species Eudromia elegans. The sequence continues at coordinate 1,583,905 of PTEX01000133.1, read as the reverse complement.
ACGGCGTGTCCTCGCTGTGACTGCCTGTTCCCGGCTTGTCTCCTCCTGACCAAACCTCCTCGACCTGTTTCTTCTCAAAGAGCCACCAGCAACGTGGGGACACGCGGAACAGCAAGGAGGGCCCGGCCGGCTCCGTGCCCAAATCGTGTCCCCTCTCGCATCCTTTAGCACGTGCAGGGAGGTGGCCGTGTCTTCCCTGAGCTACACGTTCACCTGGAGCACGAGGAGCTCCCTCCTTCACCTGGGGAATCTCAGGTGCCAACAACCCCTCAAGCCCTGCGGAAGCTGAATGGGAAGGTAGCGAGTGCTACGGAATGGCATCCAGGAAGCAAGCCACAGCATCTCCAAGAGAGCCAAACAGAGACAGGGAATAAACCAAAACCAGCAATCCAGCCTGATGGGGGAGAATTGGATCCTGGCCTCCCCTGCCTGCAGCTGCCTTACTTTGGCTAATTGGCCCTGTCAATCACGTGCCAATCAGGCAGCCTCCCCCAGCCTCTCCACCTTGGCAAGGGAAGCGTTGAAGCGGAGGGGCTGCGGAGCAGGAGCGCGGCGGTGCCCGGCGGTGCCCGCTGTGCCTCGAGGGCAGCGCTGCTTCGGGTGCTGGGCCGGGGCAGCGAGCGGGAGGCCGGCGCTGCCTCGCTGTGCAGCTCCACGACGTGCTGCACCAGCCTCCCCGCTTCCAGGGGGACCCGTGCCGGCCGTGGGACGCGCTGCCGGGAGCCAAAGCGAGGGGCCGGAGGGTGCAGAGTCGGCGCTTCCCTGTTCCACACGTGGTCCTGGTCCTCCCCTGGGCACGTGCGTTCAGGAGCGGGGGACAAGGCAAGGCGGGAACGTCCCCGCGCTGCCCTGGCAGAGYGGAGGGCTCAGGCGGCAGCGCAGGGGCTGGCGCCGTCCCCGTGTCACCGCAAGGAAGCGGTTAAGCCAGAGGTGCTGCCCGGGAAGCAGAGACGGGTCTGAAGCCGCTCTGCCAGTCCCTTCACTGTATAAACAGCTTTTCCTTCCTGTCCCCCATTGCTATCTCTCCACGAAACACTAATTACCCAAAGCATAAATCAGAAGAAAGAAGAAAGGGAGAAGAAAGCGGCGCTCCTGGTGCCGGGTCTCCCTGCGCGCCGAGAGATCAGGCAGCAGCGCGGGGAGGGGACAGCGCTGCCGCTCTGCCCGCCCCAACACAAAGGAGCGGGAGATTACGCGGGGATTTYGAGTGTGTTTAGGGCGAGATCAAACCCCCGGCAATCTCTTGTCTGGCTTTCAAGTGGTGGGAGCCGCGGGCTCGGGACGGCGGGAACGGCCTCCTCGCGCCTGGCTGGAGGTGGCCATGCCCCAGGGACCCATGTCCTGAGCGGGGCCATCGCCCTGCCCTCCTCGTCCCCAACCTGCGCCAGCCCTTGTTCGTGCTGCAGATCAAGTCCCCTCCGCAGCCCCTGCTCGGTGCCAGAGGGGCTCAAGTGGGGGCCCTCTGGGGAGCCCCCAAAGTGCGGAGCAGTCTGTGCGGGGCCGGGCTGCAGCCCCCCGCTGCTCTGAGCGCCCTCACGAGCCTCCTGCTCCCGCTGCAGCCGGGCAGGATGGGCAGCCAAAGGACAGCGACGCTCCTCAGGCTTCACGTGCGGGCTCGGGGCCAGGGCCGGCGGCGGCGGCGCCCTTGAGAGCTCRGGGCCGAGCACTTCCCCAGCCCCTGCCTTCTTTCCCCCCTTCTCCCTCCCCGATTTGCCAAACCAAACCAAAGCCAACCCATTATCCAAAACCTGCCTGGTATCCTCCCAGCCAGTGACACAGAGAATTCACGTGGTGGAGGCTGCCCGGGCAACAACCAACACCGACAGCAACTGGAGCGGCTGCCCGGCGAGGGCGTCGCGCTCCGCCACGCGCCTGGGAACACCCGGCGCCTCCCCGGGCACCTCCGGAGGCTCCGGGCGCTGGTGGGAGCCGCGCGCAGGGAGGTGGCGGAGAGCAGCTCGGCGTCCTCTGCTGCTGCCTCCGTCCGCACTCCCCTCCGCCTCCTCCTGCCTCCTTTCCTCCTCTTCGCTCCTTCCCCCGCTCCCTTCCCCTTCCATCACTCAGCGCGCCGCGCGTTAGCAACAGGTAACGAGGCCCTGCCTGGCCTGACCCTGGGAACRCTAAATAAAGGATCTATGTTTTTCCAGAGTCACTTCTTCTTCAAGTCGCGGCGGGTTCCCGGCCCCGCTCTACGTATCTCATGTTTATTTTAAGCCGGTTGCCGGGTGGAAGCTGCGTCCTTGCAGTTCCTGTGCTTAATCCCTGCTTTTCTCTCCTCCTTTGCTTTCTTTCCTCCCTCCTCCTGCTGCAAAGGTTAATTTGCCCCCAGGGTCACGAGGAGGCTGCACGAGGAGGCTGCAGGGCGCGGAGGCCGCTCCGTTCTGGGGCCAACAGGGACGAGAGGAGGGGGAGCAGAGGCCAAGGGCTCCTGCCCGCTCCGAGCGGCCTCCTGGAGCTCCGCTCCACGTCCCGGCCCCGTCAAGACGGAGCCGCCCGCCCTGTTGCAGCCCTGATTCCTCATTTTTTCYCAAGTTTTACCCTGAACCTCGTCCGTGCGGGTGAACTTGCCCGCGCTCAAACCCACGGCCGCGAGCACAACGCCCTCGGGCAGGTCCCAGCGAGGCCCCGCTCCCGAGGCCTGCACGGCCGCAACGCACGCGGAGGGCTCGGGAAAGGGGCTCCAGCGGGAGCCTGGAGCCGGGCTGAGCTCCTTGCCGGCCCGAGCTCAGGGGAAGGAAGAAAGAGCAAAGCCAGGAAAACTCCTTCCCCATCATATTTACTGAACTGCTCTGAGTTATGACTGGAGGCCAAGATCTGGCTTCAGGCGATTGCCTAAATCATTTAGGAGCTGACAAGGTAGGGAGGGGGGAAAATGTTCTTGTAATTCTTCAGTCTGAGGTACATTAAGGAGCCATAAGCCATGTCGAGAGCTTGAATTACATTAGAGAGATTATCCTGTTACAGTTCATAATCCTGGATAATATACCATCCCGTAGCACACCTGCCAATGATAAATCTCACCCCGTAATGGGGCAGTCGTGACCCTGGCGGGGCCTGAAGCCCTCCTGGCACGGAGCGGTAGCACCGCGAGACAGATGGAGTCAGGAGGGAGCGCGCGGAGGAATAACAGCCTGGCAGCGGAGTCCGCTCCGCGGAAATTCATAGCCGGGCGGCTCCCTGCTCCTCCCGACGGGCCACATCCCTCGCTGGCTGCATGAGCCGCCTGCGCGGGAAGGACGCCTGGGTTCACCTGTCCCCTCGGGGTGCTCAGCCGCGGACGTGCCCCAAGAGGGAGCAGAGCCGGGGCTGGCCCCAAGGACCGTCCCAGGCGTCGTGCTCAGCGGGCTGCCGTGCGCTAGGGAGCAGCCCACAGGCCTCTCCTCTGCTCTCCGGGGCGTACTCCTGCCCTGCCGTCTTTCCCAAGAGGACAAACGAGCGCCGGGCTCTGACTCCTGGGTGCCTCCTCCAGCACCGCGGCCCAGGGTCACAAAGCCCCTTTTGTCCAGGGGCTCCGACCCTGCTCCAGCCCCAGCTACGGCTTCCCTCTGGAGGCTGTAAATCCCTCGGTCCCCTTTGACCCTGAACCGGCCACGCGGGGGGACACGGCCTCGTGTCCCCTCTGCCAGCTGCCATCCCCGCTCCAGCCCACGCCCCCACCGCTCAGGGCACTCGCTCCATTTAATTTTCCCAACGCGTCCCAGAGGAAAATGCCCCAGCGCCGAGGCCAGCCCAGCTCCAGACCTCAAGGAGGGCTCCTGTAAACTCCATCCTCACCCTGACCGCACAGAGACGACACCAACTTGCAGCAGCCCCGAGGAAGGGAAGGGGACGGTGCCCACAGCTCCGGGTTGCCTCCCGCTCCCTCCGGCCCCGCTTCCTGCTCCCGGTGCCCTTGATCTTTCCCTTCACGGCCGCTCGCTTGCCGAGCAGCTCCTGGGAATCACTGTCCCTCGCGGTGAATCCCGGCCGTGCCGCGTCCGGCGGCGCCTGCACGGCGTGAGGAAGGAGCCCCCCTCTCCCGCACGGATTTGCCGTTTCCCCCGTGGCCGGCGGATCCTTGACAGAGCCTCTTCTCTCAGGCTTGTGTGTTTTGTTTAAGTGCTTGGAGATAAAGCCCTTTTATCGCGTTAAGAGCTTGGTTGCCCTGGTTTCTCCCCCGGCCTGAAGGCCATTCTTCTCCTCCCTCTTGTTTGTGACCCCAGGTTCAAGAGCGCTGGACCTCCCTGCKTCGCGGCAGACCTCGGCGCCCGGCGGGACGGGCACGGTGGGAACCGGCAGCGCCAGGGGCTGCGAAGGCCCGACCTGCTCGGGAAGCAGGTTCCAGAACCACAGGAAAGCGGGAAGAACGAAACGCAAGGGCAGAGCACAGCTCCCCACTGCAGCCCTCCGCTGTGCTCCCTCCTTCCTCTCCCTTCTTTCCCTATTGAACTGCTCCATCCTTCCTCCTCCCTCCGCTCCTTTCTCTGCCCGTGTCTCTCTTTCTCACCCTTGTTTTGCTTCCCTTCCCTCCTCGGTTCTGCCTCTCGCTCCCTCTCCCTTCCCCTGCGGCTTGCCAACTGCCAGCAGATGACATCTCCTTTCATGTTTGGGGCTGAGCGGAGGCTCTGAACGTTCGTTTGATTCCGTTAAGATAATAGCTGGTTCACTGTCAGACGCAGACTGATCAGTTAAAACCTTAATCACTGCCTGTCTACTCACATGGCACTTATTTTTTAAGAGATTAATCCCCTAAGCACTGCGCCAGCATACATTCAGGCTCAAAGAAAAGGGTGGGTTTTTATTATTATTATTATTTGATGCGTTTACTGTTTCTTTTTTYGCCCTGCTTTGAATACGTCCTGCCCGCACCTCCGGGAGCCCCGTGCTCGGAGGACGCCCGGCCCCGGGGCGGCCGCGGAGCCGCTCCGGCCCCCGCGCTGGCAGCGCGCGGAGACTCCCGGGGCGTCCCTGGGGCTCCGGGTGAGGCTCGGCAGAGCCGGGCACCACGCGCAGGCTTCCCCTGCCGGTGCCTCCGTTTCCCTGCCCTCTCTATGCAGATGCAGGAAATCGCGCTGGAAAAACATCCCCGATCCGCAAGTGCCTGCGCTGAAGAAAGAGGCCTCAGTGCGCACATCAAAGCGGGCTGCGGAAGCTCGGTGTCCACCTCTCTCGAGGATTTAGGCAAAGCTTCTTTAAAGCTGCCCAGCTTAGCACCTGGGACATTAAAGAAGCGCCTCTCCAGGCAGGTGGCTCCAGCTCGGCAGCTTCTCCTTCCCAGAACCACATCCCAGTGGTGGCCCCACACCAGGACTCCCAGCCCCCAGCCACAAAACGCCAAGACACCGGCAAGCTTAAACCTCCTCCCGAGCTGGGACTTGGGTGGTTAATCACGGTGAGCACTGCAGCCCTCTGCACCCATGAGACCTTCAGCAGGTGCAGGGGCGACGAGGCCGGAGCAGCTTCCAGGGAGCAGATTCTCAGCTGCTCCCTGTGAGACGCGACCAGGGCTCTGCAGCCTCAGCTCGGCATCCGGCGGGCCCTGGGCCCTGGATTTCCATGTCCTGCTCCTAACCCCACACCTGCAGCTCCCTCGGAGCAGCGGCAGCGGTGTCACCAGTTCCTGGATAAAAGAGGTGGAATTACTGGCTCGAAATTTGGTAAAACAAAGCTGGAAGTGTATGAGAAGAGGTTTATGTCAGCTGCCTTTGGCATTTCCTATTTAAAATGAAAATGTAGTGAGAGAGCAGGCTCTGAGTGTATTTTGGCAATTTTTGGCGAAATAAAACAAAACTGTCAAAGGATCTATATTTATAGAAGCAGAGTTCACCTGCAGACGTTATTCTGCTTATTCCCCAAGACACTGCTGAGGCCAGGGGTTCAGCAGGGTTGGAAAAAAACATGAAGAGAAAAAAAGGATGGAAATGAAATAAATAACACGCAGAATCTTAGGGATAAAGTTGGAGAAAGGAAAGCTTAGAGAGGAAAGGGATGCAAAAATCTTCGGTGCGAAGGATAAAGCAATCTCTGTCTAATGGAGATTAGGAGGAAACTTTCCCAAAGGACTGGTTATCCCATAAATTAATAGAATCAATGGTGTTGCAGACCTCAGTCCCAGGGTCCTGGCTCATTGCACTAAGTGCTGCCGAGGCCCCGCGCGCTCTGCTCCAAAGCGGCTGCGGAGGCCGCTCCACAAATCACATCCTGGGCACACGGAGCCCAAACGGCCCTTCGGGTTGTAAATGCAGTGCCAAATAAAAGGGCCACAATATCCATGAATGAGTTAAAACACCTCCTTTTTAGTCGTCTTCTTTCTTTTTTCCTCATTCGCAAAGGGGAGTGCTCTAACCAAAGCCTTGGTTTTCATCTTGTAGGAATAGATCAGACCTTGCAAGAAACTCTAAGATCGCACACAAGTCTTCAGGCTTAGGCTGACACAACTCCTATTCAAAGTGGACGAGTTACTTAGTGAGGAAACCAGCTGCTGTGCAGAAGGGTAGGTCCGAGCCACAGGTCCAGCAGCTCAGCGGGATCTTCCTCGGGGCAACACTTCAGCCCTGCCCAGTGGCACAGTCTGCTGCAAGAACCACCCACATTTAAGTCTCTAGCAGTGTTCACAGCCAGAGTCCACAGAGATCCTTAATCTGCTCTGGAAAGCAGCTTAAACTTCCTCCTCTCTTATCAAAGAACCTCCTCTGCTTCACCCTAAAACACACGGGCTGTGCAGCACACTCGGAATAAGCAGCCCGATACGCTCAGAGACCGASCTGCTAATGCAGAGCCTGCAGGGACTCTGCAGGCACCTCCCTGCTAGCAAGAATTCCCACTCCTCTAACCAAGCACCTTTCCCAAGGCCCCAGGACAGGGGACAGCTAAATGCCCCTGCCTCCTGGTGCCCACAATCCCTCAAAAACCAGATTTGCTGGAAACGGCTTCGCTTTAGGACCAGAGAGCCCCAGCCCCTCGCAGCTGGCCATCCAGGGGGCATAAAACTCTCTTCTTGCTGCCTTTTAAACCTGCCCCTTCACGCAAATGCCACTTTGCCTTTGTGCTCTGGAGCATGAACACTTAGGGGGAAAAAAAAGAAAAAAAAAAAAAAAACTTGTTAAACTTTTTTAAGATATCAAGGAAACAATTATCCAATTACCTTGTTGGTTATTTATTATTGTTGCTCGGGCTTTGCTTASTGCTCCACACGGGGAGTTGAGCTTTGCACTTAAGGCTGATATTAATAAATAATAGCCGTGAATTAACAATATGCCTCCTGCCATCTTAATTACCGACGTGCTCTCCATGCCAGTGTTTTTATGTGCCTTTGTGTTCGCAGYGCTGCCGGGCAGCATTTCTGGCTCCCTCACGCAGAAGGGGAAATTGCTGCACATGGAGCTAAGCCTATGGCCAAGCTTCCCAGGGGTATTTAAGAGTTTAACTCCCACTGAAACTGTAAATTGCTCCCAGGCTCCCAGCTGAGGAGACCTGCCTGAGCCTGTGCTGGATCAGGGAGCACAACGGTGTTTTGCTCCGGTTCACACCCTAACTCCTAGATCCTCCCCTTCCCTATCTCGGGATCTCGAGGCCATTTAAGAGCAGTAATAAACAAACCCATGCAGAAGAGGGGCCATCACTGCTTCTCAAAGGGGCACCAGTGCAAAGGGGCAGATCAAGTAACTCGGACAAGCTTGCATTAAGGTTTGCTGGAAGCTCTGCAGATCGAGCGCGCGTCTCCTTGTTCCCATCCCTGTGCCCTGACCTCCAGGACCACCTCTGCTCTCCCTGCACAGGAAAGCAGGCAGGGTATGACAGATTGACCAGCCCGGCTTCCTGGAGGTATTTCCCACAGACTGTTGCTGAGACATACAATGAAAGTGATAAATATCCCCGTGGAAAATATATAGCACCTCATCTCCCACTTGTGTCGCCATGAAGAGCAGGGGATAAATTTTATAAAGGCCCTTTCCCTCTTTGGGGATAAATCCTTCAGGACCAATCCTCCGGTGGGAAGCAGAGAACAACTAGAAAGCCCCGTGACCCTGCCTGAAATCGCGGAGTCGACAAGTGGTCGGGCAGAGGTCGAGAGGCCAGGCTGGGGCCAAGGAGGCCGCTCTCTGCCGGGCCCATGGGCTGGCCAAGGGCCAGCGATCACCCCGACGGTGCCGCGCGGGGCGGGCGCCGCGGCTACTCCCCCCAGACAGCAGCAATTATCATAATCAAGCAGTTGACTCCAATTACGCCTTCCTCCCATTGCAGCCGAGGGGATGGACGCAGCCGCAGCAGCAAAGGGAAAGTTCGCAGCCATGTCGCCTTTGCATATCTTAATCTAAAATGACAGGGTGTGACACGGGGGGCCGGTGACCCTGCCAGCCTTCAGCTGTTCGTGTGGCAACAATTTCCAGCACCAAATTACTCCCAGGCAGGGCTTGATTGGAGGTTCAAGGTAGCAGGAGAGAGAAACCATTTAGGGGGCTGAAACATCCTTCAGAGCCCTATTTGAATACGATTTACATTCCAGGCTCTGCTGTTTGCGCATTGTTAATTGCATCTTGTACCTTGGCTTATTTTGTAGTTGAAGGGGCTTCTTCTTGGCTGTTGTTTTTCAAAAACAAGCTTGCTTGTTGGTTTTTTTTTTTTCCTAAGGGGCTGTTCTTCTCAGAACATAGTTGTATTTCCTGGAAAGGAAAATAGATTAGTAGATTTAAAGGCCAGAAGGGACAAACAGATCGTCTAGATGACCTTCTGAGTACGACAGGCCAGAACATTTTACTCAGTAATTCCTGTGTCTTGATTTGTCCAGACTTAACCCAATACCCCACGTTGGCTAAAACGCCAACAGTTAAGGATGGTAAGAGACAACATTAGCCCCTGGGGTGGTTCATTGCAGTCTTCATTGGCCCCTTCCCTGGAGGGACCACGCGGTCAGACCTGAGCAGGACCCTGCAATCCGGTTGCTTCTCTTAGCAGCATCTCATGGCTCGTGACAAGTTTCTCCCCCTTTGCAGAAAGGGCGACTACGGAAGGGGCAGGAGGTTTCTGAATTTCCAAACTTGCATGGAATTTCAAATCTCACCTCCTCCTGCGGAAGAAACAAACAACCCACCAACCTGGAACACTTGTTGTGCACAACTTTTCACTCTGCTTTTCCCAAACTCTTCTGCAATTGGGTTTGAAAACCCCGAAGTCTTTTGTAACTATATTAAATAATTTGTGACTGTGAGCTTTCCATGAGGTGTAAGCCAACTTTAGTTGCCTAATAGCTGGGGCCTGAGCTCATTTCTTGATCTCAAGACCAGGACCGCTCACCTTATTGAAGACTTGACAGCTTCAGCTTAGTTCTGCAAGTGCAAAAGCCACAAGGTATCGTGGAGGTGGCACCCAGGAGGAAGGCAAGATCACCCAGGGACATGTCCTGACGCACGGGACCTTTGATTCTGCCCCGAATTACACCAAGCAGCACCGTCGTCTTTTGGCTATTTTGGCATTCTTTTCTTTGAGCCCCATCTGCTGGAGTCCCATGATTTCATGAGACACATTATCGTTCATTCGTTTGTATTTAAAAAGCACATTTTTAGCCTCTGCGGCCAAGGAGAGAAGCCCTAAGCCCAAAAAAGAAAGAAGGAAAAGTGTTTAAACGTGAGGAATTGCAGGGCTGTCCCATGATTTCACAATTCCTGACCGCTGCTGGCTGGGAATATTTGGTGCTGGCACCAGCAGAACCAACTTCCTGGGCCTGATTCTTGTGTCGGCGCCGGCCCCACCGCCCCGGCAGCGCGGGAAGGGGCTGCAATCYACAACGAGGTGTTGGTGTAAGTGACAGCTACACCCGTGCGAGCCCAGGGCTCCCTCCTAATGTACTCCAGCTCCGGGGAGGTCCCGGTCGGACACCGGCTCGGTGAGACTTGACGGGGAGACAGACAAACGTCCGCCACAACCTGCGGCGGCTGCAGGGGCCTCCGAGCCAACGGCTCCGGTGATCTCACTCCTCCCTTCCTCCTGCTTGCTCCCCCTTCKCCCATCATGTGCTCGCTTCCCGCGYGCCCTCCTTCCGCAAAAAGCCACGCGCGGAAAAATGCGGAGGGCTTGAAAGCCCCCTGAGAGCAGGTAGATCCATCGGAGCGAGAGCGCCGGCCTCCTCTCCAAGGCAGGCAGGGAAGGCGGGAGCAGATCGGTTTACATAAGTACTTTGCCATATGAAGAAATAATTTAGTGGTATTAATAGAGGTTAAAGTTTCCCAGGAATCCAAAACAGGCCCCGCAGACACAGGTGGGTTCTTTCACTCGCAGGGACGGGGAGCGAAACCCGACTCCGTCCCGCGCAAGGGAGCCGCGAGGGCGACGGGGCCGCTCTCGCCGGCTGGGTGCGATGGCTCCGGCTGCCTCCCCACGGATCCACCGGTGCAGAGCGGCACGGAGCAGGAGACGAGGAAGCCTCGATGGCCCTTAGCACATCCAGGYGCAAACATAACGCTGCCGATTCCCAAACGTGGTGCTTTTTGCAAGCCAGTGAGTTTCAGGCCACACCAAAAGGAACAAGCTCGCAAAGATCTACTGAATCCGGAGCCTTCTCCCTGCACGACACCCGGACCAAGTCGGGCCCCCTACACGGGGCTGCGCCGCCTTGCGCTCATTCAGGACTTGGTCCTCGGCCTCTAGCCCGCGACACGGCGGCTGCTCTTCTGCTCCGGAAGGGACCGACAAAGAAACACCACTATTTGTGAATACACTTTTTTTCCACTGAAAAGCAGTTAAACCTCCTAAGACACTTTTTCCAGACATCTAAATCCTTTAAAAATATTCTCTAGACTCCATAAAACTTACATTTTCCCTAGGTTCTCCCGCGAGTTATTAAAAACCTGAAGGCCCTACCTTAAGAGCTTAGAGTTTGGTCATGATCAGAAAACCAACTATGTAAAATGGCACCTTCTTGTGCATTCAGAGACGTATCTGCTACGTTCAGGGAGGAGTATCTGCCGGAGCTGCAGAGCCAGCGGAGCCAAAGGAGAACAGCCAAGACACTCAAGGGGAGCAGTGATCTTGGGGGTATCCACGCTCAGAGCGGGGTACCTGTTTGAGATGACAGAGGCCGAGCGCACCTCGGGGTCCCTTGCTGATGCCCCAGACTGGCACGCCAACGTTTGCAGCCGTTGAAGAACTGCATACTCGCAGTGTTTACTCTTTTCTCAACAAACACCTGGAAAAGTCACTAAGAATTTTAATGGCATCCTTGGTTTCTTCCAAAGAGGTTATTAAAAATCACCACATATTTTTCAAAGCGCTCTGGATACGTGGGCCAGAAACGTCCCCGTGTCTACAGTCATTCGTCTGTCTGCGCCGCACCGCAGTCCTGGAGCGTGGCTGCTCCCGGGAGGCGGCAACGGATGCGGCCGGGTGTCCCATCCCGACTGCAGAGAGCTCCGAGGGAGCAGCCGTGCCCATCCCTCCGGCTCCCAGGTGCAAAGTGTCACCGGGCACGGGGAAAAGCCACAGTGGGGCTCACAAGGCACCCGGCGCGGGAGGGATTTTGCGAGGCAGAAGCGGGTGTTTCTCTGCAGCCGCTTTGCTAGAGCAGGGCCGTGCTCGAACGCGGCGGGAATCAAAGSGCCCCTAATACCCTCCCTGGTTCACTTAAATATCAGTTTGTCTGGGGCATGAACTCTGCCAACAGCAGCTCCAGCGAAGGGCTCAGCTCTTGCTTTCCCCCCCGTTTCTTTCCCTTTCCTAAAAAGCCTTCCCTTTCCCTGCCTGCTCTCGCCTCGCTCCCTGCCTGCCTCCCCACAGCCTCCCAGAAGCGCTGGCGTGTTTTTAACCCAGGCATGAAGCAATCCCACAGCCGCAGATTGTGATGTTTCAGATAACATACGGAGAATGTAAATCCTGTCAGCAAGTGCAACAGCCATAAAAGGCTAAAATGGATTCCTGCGGATTAGAAATAAAACACAGAAAGGGCCCTGTTCTCTCACTTTCCTCATCTCACAGCCTCCTCCGCCTCCCCAGCCCTCCCTCTCTTCACTCCCCTTAAAAAATCGCCTGGAAATGCACAGGGCGGGKTTTTTTTTTGGGTTTTTTTTTTTTTTTTTTTCACCAACTTAAAAGAAAAATAAAATACATTCCAGGAAAAGGACTGCTGCTAAGAAAACTAAAACCAGAAAATGCTTAAAGATGTTTTAACGACTTAAACACAGGGACGGGATTGTGCCTAAAAGTTTCCACATTTAAAAAAAAAAAAAGGCAAATTTAATATTAAATGACCCCCCCACCAAACCCGCTACCACTGCTGCTGTATTTCTTTCCCGGACCATCTGATTTAAGCGGGATATTATTAACAYGGCCAGTGTGAACAGACACCAGGCTCCATTTAGGCAAAGTTTATGCTCCTGTTCCAAACCCAAAAGGTACAACAGAAAACACTCCTAAAAATAATGACGGCCACGTGAGTGGGGGGCTGAGAAGCTGTTAACAAGCAGCTGACAAGTTCCTGCCGGGGGAATTAGCCCCTCATTTTGAGGCAGATTAGCTGAAATCTTCCTCCTAATTGCAGGACAAGTCTGGGGTCTCTGGGGCGCRGGGACCCGGGCCGTGGGGAACACCCCACATCCGTGCCGAGAAGGGGGGTGAGTAACCAGGCAGGGCAGCCTGGCCCGCTGAATGTCACTCCTGGTGCCGTCTGCCTGCGTCTTTGGGGGGCAAACCGACAGACCGAGCTCAGCTCTCCCATGCTTGCACCCAAGMGGGCGGTTATGGTGTCTCCCGACAGATCCCATGGTCATGTAAACTGATGTCGGAGCAAGTGCGCACAGCAGAGCGGTGCACCGGCTGAAAACCTGCTCCATCCTTCCGCATGCAGCCTGGCCGTGAACAAGAGCTGCCATGGAGGGAAAGGAAAGGGCTCCAGTTTCCTTTCTCCTGAAATTGAAGATCAAGGACCAAAGCTCTTCTCACAGCTCTGGGAGGCACAAAGTGCCCTCCTGCAGGGAGCCGGGCAAAAAGAGCCTGGGTGGGAGCCGGGGAATCCAGCAACTTTCCTTCCTCTCCTCCCGTCTCCCCCGCTGCAGGAGGGACCTGCTCGGAACAGCTCCTGGGCAGCCTGACAAGCCGCCTCCGTCTACATCCAAAAGCTCATTTCTCTTTTCGATTCGGTGTTGAGGAGGGGTTGGGCTTTATTTTTTTCTTATCGAGAACGTGCAAGCGTGTTTCAAAGCCAGATTTCCATCCAAAAGAGTAGGAGGCCGAAGTCAGACTTCCCAGACCGCAGAGACGCACGGCTCCATCTCTTTCCAGCCAGAGTTTCCATTGTATGCTTCCCAAATGAACTTTCAAAACGCATGTGTGCGCGTCGGTGTGTGAGGATGTGTGCCGGGAGTGCGTGCACACGTGTGCCTGCTTTTTCTTCCCTCAAAAAAAGAAAGAAGAAGGAAAAGAGAAAGGCAAGCAAGCGCATGAGGCTTTTAGGAGTTTAACAGACCGACCTGTTGCCAAGTTGGATATGTGCATGGAAGGGGGGAGTTGAGGGTTTTAATCCTAGCTTTTGATAAATAGAAGACATTCTAGTCATAATAAAACGTGTTTTACACTTCAGGGGGGGAGCAGGGAGGAGAAAAAAGGAAAGTTTTGGCCAGGCACTGCAAGCTCCTGAGCCCAAACAATGAGGTTAAGAAACATAACTGTAACGCATTAGTAAATTGACAATGAAATTGCAGTTACTTCACTGGCTCTTTATTAAATAAACACAGCCTGAAATGGACCTGTCTGCCCCGGAGGTATTTGTATAGGGCTCATATTACTAACTCAACACTGCTGCTAACGCACTCCCAGGCACTGCACGCCCTGGAGTGCAAACACATTCCAGAGCAGACCCTGCAAGGTGGGGCCGACCTTGCTTTTCCCCTTGTCACTTTTTCCCTTTCTTTTAGATCCCAGATTTTACAGCCACTGGCTGCTACCATGACATTTTATCCCCCTGTCCCAACTCCTCAGAGGACCAACGAGCACTTGGGAATACATGTGCCCAGAGCGCGCCGCACACTGGGCCTCCCGTCCGCATCAATCCCTGCTTCCCGCTGCACACTTGCTCCCTGGAACAGCTCCTTGCTCCTGGGAAAAGCTCCCCTGCATCCTGCTCCTGTCACAGCTCCCTCAGTTCAGCCCTTCGGAGCTCATCACAAGCCCAAACAGAAACACTGACCTTTCCTCAGCGACACCGCTGACCATCCCTCGGCCCTCACGGCCGCCCCATCTGCACTCACGGGCTGCCTGCCCCCCTGCTGCGCCCGCAGCACAAGGGGCCTCCTCGCCACCCCGGGTCTCGTCTGTATGAATCCAATCGACATTCCCTGCGCCTCTCCCACGGCTCTGCCTGCAGCCGTGCAGCACCGCGGCCACACGTGGCAGCCACAAGCAGCGAGCCCGAGCTGCCGCGTTTGATGATGCAGCTGCAACTCGTACACAAGCTGGAAGCGCAGCGCACAGCGCTAGCCAGCCACGACACACACGGATCCGCAGGCGAATCCCGCTCCCGAGGGCCGGAATCCGTCCCCTGCACACACACACACACACACACACGTTGGAGACAATGGGATCATGAGCATGTGCAGCACCTTGCAAGGCCTTGAACGGCTGCCAGTGTCCTCTGGAGATGCGCCAAACCAGCTCCTAAGATGTGAACGATAGGGATTCTCAGCAGCCCATGGGGTCTGTAGCAGACTGCGCTACTGTTGGCTTGCGTGGTCACGACACGCTTTCCCCCTTGTTTTAAGACATACCTCCTGTGGAGGCAGGTTTTCTCAGGGAGAAATTCTATTCCTGGCTGCAACCCGAGTGCAAGAGCCCTGCTCGTCTGTCACATGTGACCAAAACAAAAAGAAGAGGTGGGTTAAGTGTTTTCTTGCTCCCACTGTCATCGAAGGCTTTATGCGAGAAGATCAACCTCTCAAGGAGATAAAATAGAGAGAGAGGAACTAGTGAAGGGTGTAGAACACAGGATTTACCTGGCACTAACTCCATCCAACTAGCCTTCACGTACACTCAGAACTTCCCYAGTCACCCAAGGCTTGCATTTCCAAATTCTCATGCAGCAGCAAAGGCTGGTGTGATGAGGAAGTGTACCAAAATTTAAATTTTCTGGAGCAATTTCTTCCATACCTTCCATACAGACCAAGGCCCCAATCAGGATCAGAACAAATCCATCCAGCATATGCTGAGCAGCCTTCGTGCGTCTTCCTGCAGAGAGTGTTCAGGGTCAAGTGGATGCAGAGAGAGCAAGAAGCAGAGACGAGGCCCCTGATGGGAATCTGAATAGTATGGAAGAAGAGATGGACATTTTGGGAACCTCTCTTAATGACAGAGAAGGCAGCAGATGGAAAGGCCTCACTAAAGACACAGTGGCTTTGCTAACTCCAAGTGCCAAAGGCAATTACAAGGATGCTTTGCAGAGCACTTACAGATGGGTGTAGGGACCAGCCATGGCTTGGGCTCCTCCTCCTCTTCCCATTTCCTCGGGTGCCAAAGTGCATTAAAATCCATCAGAAGCAAGCTCGCACTCAATACTTTCTTAGTCGTTCTGTTTTTCCATATTAGCAAATGGTGGTGCTGGCACACCCAGCCTTTGGAAGAGGTTACCGAGGGTGGGAAGCAGCAAGCTCTCCAGTCAGTGGAGGTCCTTCCGTCAAGAGCAGCTGTCTCTGGCGAGGGGACACGTSCTGGCCCTGCCACGGCCAGCGGGGAGCACGCGAGCAGCAGCGGCGCGCGGAATTCCCTGGCCCGCCGCGAGCGGGAGGTCAGCCCGGCTGCCCCGAGGGAGTCCATCTGGCCCTGCAGCTCCGTGTAAAATCAGAGATGTCTCTCGGCTTGCCAGAGGGAGTTTTAATTTTGTAAATGAGTGAAAGGGAGAGCTTTCCACCGAGTTCTTTCATTCATATAGGCTGGTGGGGGTTTTTTTAACCTTTTTTTTTTAAAAAAAAATTTTTCTTTTTCCAGGCTGCTGAAGCTTCCAAGTTTCCCTCTGGAAATCCCATCCCTGGAATGGTTTGCTCTTTCGAGTTACCTTTAGCAGATTCCCTGAAGTGTAAAGCAGGTGACACCAGGGGCCACAAAAGCAACCAGTCAACAATGCTCTGCTCGTCCGGACGTGAATGATAAGAGGTTGCCTTTTAACACATTCAAACTACAGCCCCACAGCCTGTCCACATGTAGCAAGGCCCCAACACGTGCCAAATGCTTGGTGAGCAGGCGGGAAGGCGGCCAGAGGAGGGAGAGAAACCTGCGCCCTTGGAGCAGCTCCGGCCAGCGGGACGGGGACACGGCAGCCTCGGCCTCTGCCTCTTGTCACGCTGCCTTGACTAGAGCGGTGCCTGTAACTGGTGGCCAAGCCAGGAGCCGCCAGCAATAAAGGCAGGAGCTGAGACATCCGAAGCCAAGATCTCATCTTCTCCTTCCACAAATAGAAGTGTGGAGCACCGGGGTTTATTGCTCACCGTGTGCCAGCTCCCAGGCCTGGCAAGGTGCATTGCCAGACCGCAGGACATGGGGCTCACCAGCTGCTTAAAGGGCTTCCAGCCTTTTCCTGACCGGGATAGGGGCAGAGCTGGGCTGTAAGAAACTCATATCCTCTGTGGATATGTTGTAAGAGAAAGGACTGTAACACCTAATTTACAGAGAGTAATCCTAGTTGCTTCTCGGGGTTTCTTTCTTTGCACCTCCATCCAGGTGGCTTTGCAGGTCTTGCTCTGCTCACATCAGTCTGTCCCTGCTTGCAGAGAGCCTGGCCTCCTCCACCCTTCGCTTGCCCACTTCCTAGGCATTCGCTTGACGTGTGGGAGAGATGGATATAAGCAATTCCACCATGGAATCCTACCCTGTCTCTTTCTTCCAGCCTGCCTGGCAGAGAGCGAGTCAGCTGTGGGCCTCAGCAAGGACTTTAAACAAAAAGCCCCACAACCCAGCAGGTCAGGCCATTTTAGCATATGTACCTTTTATTTGTAGCGGACTGTTAATAATTAAGTGATGCCTTTCATACAGACATTTACAATAATTTAACCTTGCCCTTACTGTGTAATTTATTCTTTGCAGAAGCCAATAAAAATAAAGGCCCCATATTTCGTCTCTCGCTCTCCTTCTCTGTACATATATATAAATATACATACATAAATATATATACACACACACATATATCCAGAATAGTGTAATAGATTTCACATATTGTTCCACAGGTATCATTAGAGTAACAGAGCCAAGTGTCTCAGTTCATATGACTCTCTTTATAGGTACCTTATAATCCACATAAAATTGAGTTTATGTTTCCTTTCCATCCACAAGTTCTAAAACAAGAAGAGGACGGGTTGCCTCGCTCATATATTTTCCTTCTTGATTGCAGCTCTCATTGCACCAAATTCAAAATTTGCCACTTTTGGTGCACAGCAATCTTTAAAGAACCCAAACATAAGCAAACTGAGTATCACATCAAGCCAGCACTGGTCGTGTCTCACCTCTCACCAYGGCAAATATTAAATGCTTCAAGGGAAAGTTTGAGCAATGTTCATAACAGACTCGGGTCAAACCAAAGGAAAATCCATCCTTCATCTGCGAGTGACTCGTCACGCTTGCTTCCAAAGGCACAGAACAGAGAACCCAGCAGGTAAAATGGAATTGGAGCGAGGGAAGGCACTGAAAACAGAGATTTATTTCCATTCCAAAAAAGAGAGAAAAAAGCAGAGGATGGGGAAAAATAAAAGACCCAAAGCTAGCACTGTTGGCTTCACTTCGCCAGAAAGTCCTAGAGAAGCTACACAGAGAAACAAAAAATTTTCCCCTAAAGAAACGTTAGCAAAAGCACATTTATTAAAACACACACASACAAATTCCCTAGCACTCGAGAGCCGCGGTGCTGCGGAGGGCAGCGGGCTGACCACAGCGCGCGAGGCAGCGAGGCTCCGCGCGCCCGGCCACGTGCCCAGCAGAGCTGCCGCTGCAGCAAGAAGCAGCCCCAGAGCCTCAGCCGCCGGCCTGCCCTCGTCACGTGAAGCCAGGCAGCTACAGAAGGGGTCGAGACCTCAGCTGGACTACTCGTGCTCCCACTAAGGACCAGCTCTGCTGCAACACTGGCCGAGAGGCTCTACCCTGCTCTTAAATCTCTCCTGTGTTACACGTCCCACGTCTTGCCCTCGTGTGTCGAAGGTGCTCCRGAGGGGTCGGAGCACCTACCAGCCCTGCGGGGCTCCTGGCAAGGCCACCGAGGCTGTGCTCACACAAGGGACGGGCCTTACACCCACGGGAAACGCCAGGRTCTCCCGTTCCTCAGAGCCCCGGCTCTTCTCCAGGGGCTCTGGCGGCAGCAGCAGCCCCTGCGGCCCAAGTAACCGTGTCTGTGCTGCTGTGGTTGCTGTTCCCCAGCGTGGCAGGCGGAGAAAGGGCCAGGGACAACAGAGCTACTGGTCCCTGGTGCGTGATCTGCTCGTAGCACATGGTTCCTTGCTCCGTATGAGGTGATGGAAAACTTTCCTTAGCATCAGGTGTTGCTGCGGAGCGTGAGCTGCTCTAGTTACACTCCCGGCAAGTGTTATAAACACACAGGCACAATCTAAATATTTATGGCACATGAAATCTCCCGTCTGCTGTTCCTCAGCAGAAAGAGAAAAGAAGAGGGAGGGCAGGAGGGTGAATTAAGAGGTGATTATTGTGCAGGGTCCGTAAAATCAAAATATGAAATCAAGATGTATTTGGTCCCCAGGAACAGTCACCACAGAGAGGTGCAGGTGCCAGTCCCCCGATGTTGGTATAAGGAGCTGCCACAGATGAGGGTCCCACAGTCCAGGCCAGGCTCAGTTCCTACCCGCTCCAACGGCTGCTCTGCACCACATGGAAACGTGGCCCAGACTTCGGGGGCTCCCTTTTCCTCTCCAGCACCTCCTGAAGGACTGACTGCTCCAGCTCATAAAATCTTGCTGAGGCTGCTAGGGAGCAGAGCGAGCAAGGAAATTATTTCTTTGCCTTTAACAAAAATTATGACGGTATTTTCTTTTTCTTGTTATTTTTCTTCAAATCTCTGGGAGGTTTGTTAATAGCTGAAAGAAGGAAGAAAAGAGAAAAAAGGGAAAGAGACCCCAAATGGGAAACTTCAATGTTTCTCGAACAACTACCCAATGAACCTCGAAGTGCTGGGTATGTGTGAGTGATAGGAYTGTCCTGCCAAGAAGGAAAAGCGAAGTTCCTTGAGGAGAAATGCCCCACTTTATAAAGCTTGGGAAGTTCTGACAGGCCTSAAAGGYCTCCCTTGCAACAGAAACACCTTCYGCACTGCTCTCTGGTGCTCGCAAGTGACATTCCAGCACATGGAATATCACCAGCATGGCAGGAAGCAAACACGAGGTGGCTACTGGYGCGCACATGGRACTGCTAGGTAGCTGGCAGCCCTCCAGCAACCTCCTCTAGATCATCACGGAGGCCAACGTACTGCAATCCCCAAGGGAGGGTCCACCCCCAGATGAAGGGTTTGGAGGACAAATGCATCAGCTCAATCACGACTGCCGTGAGAACACAACCCGGGGCTGGCAGATGGGCTCTCGAGGCGCCATGCAGGCTCCTAGGAGTGCCGTATCCACGCCATCACTGGAAGAAAAGGACAACGCAGAAGGCAGCTCCCCCACCAGTGACTGTTTCTGCTTTACACTGATGTTAAGACATCAACGCTGTCAGATGCTGTTTCTGTGGCTCTGAYTGCGGAAGCTTAGGGATGTCCCCTTGGAAATAAAACAAGTCCTGCCATGCACTGCAGCAGCTACTTGCTGTGTTCCAATAGACCTGTTGATTTCTATCAGGAAGTGTGACAACACAGAGTAATAGTTTTCTAGCTTCTGATGACCTTGGCTTCTGGCTGCCAGAAACCTAGAGAGAAGCAGCACATGGGAATTTGTACACGGCTCTGTTTTCAAAAGACTGTGTTCAGTTAAGGTGGGGCCCCCAAAGTTATTTTTAACTCGGCAAAAATAACGGAGCAGAAGGCTTTGACGTTCTTCCTGAACGAGCCCCAGGCCCAAACTAAAAAATCTAGGCATTTTCAGGTCCAAGCAGGAATTTATACAGCCTTGATTTATCCTGGCACTGGAGAGTGTGAGCACAGGCTGCGGAGGGCACTGGGAGGATCAGCAGGAAGACATGTGCAGGGTACAGTTCAGATGAGTTGTACTGATTAACTACTTACTTGTTTTGTCCAAAAAAAAAAAAGGAAAGTGCTCAGTTTCTTCATAGGTCTATTCTACAAAGTTGCTGAACAACTGCAGACTTTAAGGAAGTGCTTGAGTGCCTCGCAGGGCTCACTGTTGCCAAATTAGAGTAAACAAGCCAATTTCCACATTCCGGAACTGCAAGCACATCGATAATCACTCAGGAGAGAGTTAAAGTGGAGCTGGGTCTTAGTAACAACAAAGCCAGGGCACGTTTCAGTTGGCACACCCAAATGGGTGTTTACACTCACACCCACAGAGGCGCCAATCCCARTCTCCTTCCATTGCAATGACAGGCCTGACTTGCAGGGCTTCCAATGGCAGAACCCTTCTGCCCTGCACAGGAATTTTCCTGCCAGGAGATGGGACAGACGCATCCCCGAGCAATCCCTGCCGTTGAGAAAGGCAGGTTTTCAGGGCTGTGATGTGCAAAGTCAGACATCATCCTCTCCATGCAGTTCACATCCAAACACACCTCTGTGTCAAAGCCTGCAGCAGAGGTACTGACTTCAGAGGACTTCTGCACTCACACCAGGGCTGCTGGATAGGGAGACAAGGGGTATATTTTAAATAGAATTTTTGTTATATTTTACCACAATCTCTCCTGTAATGCTCTCGTGTGGCTCTCTGCAGCCAACCAAGGGAAGCAAAGTACTTTCCTCTAGTGAAAACTCAGCTGATTGCACAGTGAAAGGTAAAGCTACTGTGGACGTTACGAAGCCTCCATACTACCCAGTGCCTGAGCAGAGAGCTCAGAAAAGCCCTGAATTTCCATCTCAAACTAATAGACACATCTGCCAACAACTTCTTCTAATTTTCTGGAACTACTCTATACATTATTTCATTGCCAAGAAAAAGAAGAGATATTTATGATACAGACTGAAAAGTCTTGAAATTCCAAGTCGGATCCTCAGCGGTGTAAACTGGAGCCGCTCCAGTGAGTCTAAGGGACATTGCCAATTTATACAGGTTGAATTTGCTTTCTAGCTTTACCTGTCTGGCTCTCTAGCACACMGGTACAATTATAGGTGGCTTGTTGAGGTACTACCAGAATATCTGCTGCTCTTTCCTCCTGACTCATCCACTTGGGAAAGAAACACATGAGCCCAAATACAGAAGCATTTGCTGCTACTCTGGACTTGGACATAGCTGGTTTTGTACCTTTATCCTGGAGATGGGAACCCAAAGCGAAGCTGACACATAATGTCTGCAGATACAGCATGAGGGTTTCCTTGTAGACACTGGATCTGTCCTGTAAACCAAGGAAAAAAAATCTTTATTTCTTAATAGGGATGAGAGGATTAAAAGCCTGTAAGACAAGGAGGTGTTTTGATACCAAAGTAACGGGTAAATTCTGGAGATAGAGAAAATCTGTGCTTAACATTCAGCAGGTGCTTAGGTTTATATGAAGTGCAGCTCAGTGAATTTTCCTGCTTTCCTGTACTGGGGTTTCTCATGAACAAACTTGCCTTAGATTGGTCTCATTCGGATCACGGCCTCATATAAAATCAGTGAGGTTCTGATCCACCAGTCTCCAGGCACTCGTTATGACTGAGACACCTTTTCGGGAAAGTAAAGGAAATGTGTATTAAATGGCAGCATTTGGAATAAAACAAAGACGTATACAGTCAACAGCAAATGCACGTGCACTTTCAGAGCACCCAGCGAGGCCCTTCCTGAAGGCGGGCACTGAGCAAACAGCTGGCAAACCGGCTGGCAAAAGTGCAGGCACCCAYGAGTCCCTCTGCTCTTGGCAGCAGTCCCCATTGTCTGAAGCTACTCACACTGGCAATGGGACTCCTGGCAGGGAGAATTTTGCAGGGCTGGGTCCTGTGTCTCGGAGAAAGCTTTTCTTTTTTTTTTTTTTTTCTTCCCTCCTTTTTCTTTTTTTTCTCTTTAATTTAAACAAACCTAATTAAAAAAAAAATCTAAACAAACAAACAAAAAAGAACAGAAACCAGTTGTGACCTCCTGGCTTCCAGTGACTGCAACGGAGAGTTTTGTCTGCCCAAGGAATGATTTCTTTGTTAGACTGGAACATGCTAAATTTAATCTCAGAATGAATTTTTATGACCAAGACATAACCCACCCTTGAAAAGAAAGGGAGTTTATAATGGGAAGGCTGACACAATCTGAATTATAGAGTTATAAATGACAGCACTCTAATCATTCGATTAAAATGACCAATCACTTAAAACAAAGGGGAGCTTCATCCGAGGCTGTTGTAGCAAGTGGAAGGCTCCTCAATTGACTTCTATGGTCTTTGGATCAGGCCCATATTAGTCACATTTTCCAACTATTTTGCATTCATTTCAATCCTTATTCAGCTACATATTATACACATGCAAGATACTTACATTTTGTGTAACCTGGAGCTAATCTCAAGTTCCAATTTAGGACTGGGTGTAACTATTTTGCCAACTGCTACTCAGATCAGCTGGTTTAAAAATGCTCTTCCTTCAATTTGATATCATATTTTACTAATCTTTTTGGTCATACCTTGATTACTTCAATGCAGTTGTCACCTTTTGCAAAAGCACATACTGACACTGCAGTGCAGTGATTTTAATGGTGTGGATTTTTTAAACTCTCCTGTTATTTGGGGTTTCATTTTCATTTCTTTCATGTTTAGGGAAGGAGAAAAGACACAAAAATGAGAGAAAGTGGAAGGCTGAAAATGGCTGAGTTTCAGGGAAAAAAACTGTTTTTTGGCACTGGAATCAGTAAAAGACATAGGCTTTCTGAATGCTAAAGCTCACCAACTAAGCTAGGGAAAAAACCTGAATTGAGCTCTGAAACTTTACCTTCCTTTAATTATACAGGTGACATTTAGGCTGATGTTTTTGCATCTGCATATTGAAAACACCCTCTTAAAAATACTTAAAAAAAATAGCTGCTACTGAACATTTATTTAGTGAAAAGTAAATCTTATAAAAATTCAATTGCAAAGTAGTTAAGGTATTTGAATTTTTTTAAAGAAGAAGAATCCCAAGAAAGAAAGTATTTGATGGCTAATAATCTCATTTCAATATAATAGGACCTTTCTTTTGCAAAGAGCAAGACAGGTTAAAAGATATAATTATGACTTTGCAAACTCTCCCAAGTGCTACGAGATCATCTGACAGTTCTGATCCCGGGCTCAGCTCTCAAAGGGGAAAAGTCTTTGTCTAGTTAGAGAGTTAAAGAGACAGGATCCCTATTCCACCCTCTGCCTACATTGCAATTTAACTGTCAAAAAAATCCAAGCTGCAAAATTGTCTTATTCCAACACAGCACAAGAAAAGAGAGAGGTTTGAAACTGACCTGTCAAAAGCACCCTGTTTAAAAATGTATAATATATTTTAAATATTTTTTTCTGGAGGTACTTAAAGGTTAAAGATGTGCCAAAGAAGTAGGATGGTGGGGGTTTTCTTCCCCTTCACTAAAGCTTTTTAAAACAATTAAAACAAAAAAAAATCATTTCAAAATTAGGGAACATCAGTGTAAAAAATCCCCTGAAGATCAAAAGGAAACACATTAGAATCACATTAATTCTGATTAAAAAAAAAAAGGAGAGAGAGAGAATAAATCCCCTTTTTTCAATGGAAAGAGAAACTTGGAGGACATTTACATAGTGTTTTCATTGTCAGAATTTACAAGAAGGTGGAGCGGAGTGTCGGGAAGAGCCGAAGAGCCAGGCGGGCGCTGAGGCGATGGGAAGACACAGAGGCTGCTGCTGACAGTCCGTCCTCCATCTCCTTATTCTTTGGCCCTTTAAAGCYTTGCTTTTTTTAGTGTTTCAAAATAGCAAAAGAAGAAGGGGAAACTATTTTTTCCCCAAGTAGCCAAACAAAAGAGGCGATTTCTTAAGGCATGTTTCCAAGGAGCTGCAAACAAACAATTCCCTTTTTTTTTTTGTTTTTACCTAATATAGATGACAACCGCCCCCCCCAGCTGCTGCCCCCCATTTGGCACCCTGTGTAAGTGAAGTGTTTATCCCTTGGAGCAGGCGATGCTTTCGCTGGAGCAGAGGCCAAATTCCCCTCTTACTCATTGCACTGCCAGCGAAAGCAGCTTCGTTGCAGCCTTCAGGTGGCTGCTGGGGGTTCTTCCTGCAAGGAGCCTCTTGGGCTTCTCCCTCCCAATCAGCAAATTGTGGCCTTTTCCTTCCCATACCAGACTTGACTAATGGCCTTGTCTCAAGTCTGGCAGGGGCATGGGCTGAGCTGATTCTTCTGAAGCTCTCACATGTGATTGCTTGAATCTGCCATGAATGGAGAGSCAAGGGAAAGCCGGAGCTGCCGGAGAGATTTGTAACTGTGATATGAAAGCAAATTGCAAAGTGATAGGTCTTTCCCCAAAATGAGCTTCTTTGAACCCATCCTCTCCACGATGCCTGGGCCTGGGCTCCCCTAAGAAAATATAAGAATGGGCTTTGGAGTCTGGATCTGTTCCTCCTAACCACAAGACTGAGAAATGGGCAGCAATCTGTCTTACCTTCCAATCTCAGATGTTGCTGCAAGAAGGAACAGACACCCCTGAGCAGTCTGTGGACAGAAACACCTTTTATCGCTGTTAATCCGCCAGTCTTAAAGGGCTTTAATAAAAGAGACTGCTGTCCTTATCCTTGTTTTACAGATGATGGAGGGAACTGGGGATGAGCAGCGAAGTGACTTCCCTGAGATCACTCGGGCAGCCGGTGCAGAGTTCCCCAGGTACCYGAGATCTCCTAAATGATGGAGCCCAGACGGAAGCATCACTTGCAGAYCCCGCGTGAGGGCTCTGCAGCTGGGCTGAAGCCATAGAATTTTAAAGGCTTTTAAACATACTTTTATTTATTTAGATTTATGCAAACACTAGGGCCTTAGACTCCAGGCACCCTTGGCATAGCCAATAAATACACTCTAAATGGTATCAGTAGAATTTAAGATAACAAGGCACCAGTGAGACAAGTGGCATAAAATCAACCTCCTCCCTACTGCTCCCCTGCCAAATTCTCCCCCTTCCCAGCTCTTTGTCACTTCCAGGTGGTGGGGGAAAGAGAGGAGCTTTGCAAGCGCAGCCTGAATGTCACCATCAGAAGAGGGACAAAGGACTCAGGGGTAAAGCAGCATGTGTGCATCTGTGCTTATATGTTTGAACTCCAAAAACCAGGGCCTGAGCAGACTAAAATGATGGGGCRAGGGGCGTCTCTGCAGATTGATTTTGAGACTCACATACGTCCTGCTGCCTCTGCAGGAACCTGCATTAGGAAGCATGTCAAGACTACCCTGTGTTTCCACAGGACCTGCAGGGTGACCCAGCTTCAAGTATTACTCACTAAAAAATAAAGCCAAACTGGACTCCTGCCCTAGGAAACTTGCCAGATTTCTGCTCTTAAAGGAATGATAAGCCTTTGGGATGCTGCTCTTCTGACTGTGCAAAATCAGGGTCAAGTCTGGGATAAGAACTCCTCATTAAAGAGCTCCAGCCCTGCTTCCCTTAGATCTGGAGGAAAGTCTTTCTCCAAGAACAGGTCGAAGCCCCACTGGCAAGACAAGGGTGTGCAAACCCTTGGATTGTTGTAGGGCAAAAGGGGTTTTCAGCAAATGGTCCTTTTGTACGTGCTTCTCCTAAGACGACAGGAACGCTTTCCTCACCTTTTCCATTAAGCTCCCTGGTCCCAAATTCTCAGTTGCCTCAGCATTTCAAGACACGATATGGAAGCACAGTTGCCCATATGCAGCTGAGATTGGGATCTGGGTGTCCGTGGTAAACGCTGCACACTGGTGCACACTGAAACTCCCTCGCACCTGGGAAAGGCTGCCCTGCTTCTGCCCAGACACGACCAAAGCACATGTGCTTTGCACATTCCCCCTGACACAACAAGTGCTCCAGCTCGCTTTCCCTCGTTTGGGATCACTTTGGAAGGATCTGAGCCTTTGCCTCAGGGACAGGCTAGTCTTTTGCTTCCCACAGCACAGCAAGGGCTGCAGGTGTCAAAAGGGAATTCCTGCAGTGAAAATCATGGGGGTAACGCTGAGGAGACGGAAGCAGTGGGGAGTGAGATGGAGTGAGTGTCTCCTGGGGAGAAAACAGCAGAGAGTGGCACAGAGCCATGACACACACTGATATGGCAAGTGGTAACTGTGCAGCCGGAGCAGCGACATACGCACAACAGGGGAGAGGGAACCAGCAGGGGTTACCCCATGAAATCACACAGCAGGACCCAGCTCTGGTTTCAACCCTCTGTCCTCATCACTTTCCTTCCTTCCTAACTGCTGCATAAACAGCCCCCACGTTAACACCCCTAATGCCCTTTTCCAACTGGTAATCCCTGCCTGGCCAATTCAAACTGCAGGCTGGGCCCTAGTCAGCTTGGCAGCCAACTACCACTACCAGTCATGACAGGATTTGCTCGGACACGGAGGAGATTTGGAGGTGACGTGAAGCAGGGGATGGTGCCGCCAGCCGCATGGTGCCTGCGCTGGGAGCAGTTCTCTCCACCGACCACGAGACAATTTGAGCTGAGCTGTGAGCTGAGCTGCCTTTAGGCTGGGACGGGCTCAGGCGACATCCCCCTGCTGCAGTCAGTCCCCCCTCAGCGCACAGCACACATTTTGGTTTGATTGATTTTGTAATTGCTTGTTTAATTGAACAGCTACAGCAACACTATCAGGGAAAAGGTTCCAGGGCTGGGAAGGGAGGTGGGAGGCTGTGGGGGTGGAAGGGGAATTGGAGCTAGGGAAAGAGCAAAATGGGTTTCCCCCTTTCTCTCTGGATGAAAGCAGAGAGAAGAGGCAAGGAGCTGAGCTGCCTTTCGCAGGCTCTGAGGAGGAGAGCTAAAACCAACCAATTAAAAAAGAAGAGAAACATGAGAAGCGGGTTGCAAAGTGTGGCAGGGCCGGGGGGTCCCAAGGACTGCTCAGTTTCTAGCTGCCACCCTCTTCCTGCTGGCTGGGCAAAAGGAGCTGCACAGAGGGAAAGTTGGGAGCTGGGAGTGCTGGGAAAGGAGAGGAACAAGCAGGAGAAGGTGGGAGAAGATGGCTGGCTGCCTAAATAAGAGACACACGAGCAACATGGAGAGGCAGCGAAGGGACATACGTGTGTCAGAGAAGCTGTAAGAGGCAGCAGGCATAAACGTGTGCATGGGGAAGCCTCTATTTCAGATGTGCCTGTAAGGGCTGCGTGTGCAACGTGCCCGTGTAGGAGAGGTAGCCACTGGAGGATGGGGAATGGAGCAGCAGCAGAGATATGCGTGAAGCCAGGATGTGCAGGAGGGGACAGAGAGTGCACAAATATGAAAGGGGAGCGGGAAGAACGGCGACTGAGGCCAGACGGAGCACGTCCTCACAGGGAGGTGAGCTCGGGAGAGCTCGGCGCACGCTGGCCTGCTTCGTCTGCGTGCTGGCTGTGAGACGCGCTCTGCCATCGTGCTGTGATTTGAGATGGCCACTTCCCTATGCTTATAAAAACATGTTGGTGGGTGCCTGTGCGAAGGGGCGTTTGCGGACGCACATGCCAGTCCTGCATGCCCAGCCGTGGGCACCCGGCGTCGCTGCCTGGTGCGGGTGACAGTGCAGAGTCACTGCGAGCCCCTCGGTGGCACACGGGCCAGGAGCTCGTGCGTTCTGGGTGTGTGTCAGGAAAAGGACAGCARAATCCAGACAGGGTCAGGGGGGAAGGTGCACGCAGAGGCCATGGGGCAGCTCCCAAGCAGAGCGGATCAGGTTTCAGGAGCGCTGGGGCTGGGGCTGCAGGGGACAGGAGGTGGGCTCTGCTGCCTGCATTCCCTGGCAGGCAGCACAAGGCAGGTTYAAAGAATATCCTTCCATTTAGGAGTTTGTTTATTATTCTTCACTAAGCAGCTCAGACAGGCAAGCCGGCAGCACCGTATCCACACTGACTTCCCAGGAAGGCAAGGAAGGGAGGGACAGGAAGGCAGATTTCCATGCTAGGGGACAAAAGGATTTATGTGCAGCTGAGTTAGAGAAAGCGGTAAAGCTCCTTTTAAATGCTAGCCTTTTAAAAATGGGTGGAAAGCACTCAGCTCTGGGCTGCCAGAGGGGTATGCATCTAGGGTAGAGCAGACAGGCTCAGAGCTGATTTGCTGTTTCAAAACCCAGGAGTATCTTTGGGTTAGTTGCTGTTGTTCTACTTAGGAACTTCACGCAAACTTCCTGAGAATCAGGAGCAGACACTCAGAGATTATGTGTTTTTTAGGGAGGAGGGAGAAATGCTCTCTTCTCTCGTTAAACTCCACTCGGCCCATCAGGAGTCACAGGGCACCACCTATTTGTGCCTGTCACTCCTCCAATTCCACTCACTTTGTGTTCATTCCGAGGGGTCCATCCATGTTTCTCAGCTCTGCATTTTATCTTGCCTGGCCCACCTAGCAGGCTTTCAGCTACTGCAGTGATGCCCAAGAGCACAGCAACCTAGATAAAAATGAGAGACAGTATTAGTGTGCATTTGTTCCAGAGAGACACCATATAYGTTCCTAGACTCCCGGGACGTGTGGATGACAGAATAAGGAAAAGTCCTCAATATTTACATACAGAGAAAAATACACACGAGTATTTTCYAGCATCCTGCTTGGGCATGCTTGCCAGCTTGGCTAAACACGGTCCATATGTGCAAGGATAAACAGACTGGCATTTTCTGGCTGGCATCTCCATTGCCTCTGGACTCTGGCATGCCCAGGACACYGCAGTGCGAGCTCCCACCATGGCCATGCCACGTGCCAATGGGCAAGTTAGTGTCCTTGCCACTTGGAGGGTCGCTCTGCAYGGGAGGGACAGAGCCGCTCCCAGAGCTGCTCTTGCCGCTCACAGAGTGCTGATGTGTGCGCTTACACTGCCATGAAAAGGAGGTCAGGGAAGGTCATGCAGCCCAACAGTATAAATCAAGGGGGGAAGTAGGGAGGAAAGCTGCGGATTCTCGGGAGATCTCACCGGCGGGGGGTGGCCGGAGAGAGCACAGAAGGTTTGATGAGACYGAGAGCCACACGCGGGCACAGCAGAAAATAACAGTGAATGGAAGCAGTCTCTGGGCTGCAGCCAAAACGGAAGGCAGGGAAGCCCAGCCTCGGGTCCTTTATCCTGCACTACAACCAGAGCTTCCCGGTAACTCGCAGGATTATTCTGCCGGAGCARGCAGAAAGGCTCCACACCCTCCAGCCCAGACCCGCTGACAGGAAACCTTTCACTGGAAACTTGCTCACGTTCAGTGCAAAATGTCTCACTTCTGTTAGCAATTTGTTCCCCCTCAGAGGCATTCCTGGGAGAAGCTTGGAAGGGTAGGGATTGGGCCAGGAGGGCCCTGCGCCRGGCGCTTCCACCTGGTGACCTGCTTAATCACAGCCTGGAGCAGACAGCCCTCCTTTCACCACCTCCCGCTCTCCGCYGCGGCTCTCGTTCCTCCTTTCACCACCTCCCCGTCCATTCTTCTCCTTGCTCCTCTCTTTTGCCAGCCTCCCCTCCCGCTCAGCTTCTCTCCTTCCCCTCCTCTAGCTCCTCTCTTCCTTCATCCCTTGCTTTCCC
The DNA here is from genome assembly GCA_003342815.1 of Eudromia elegans. Lineage (NCBI taxonomy): Eukaryota > Metazoa > Chordata > Aves > Tinamiformes > Tinamidae > Eudromia > Eudromia elegans. The sequence goes on along the minus strand of PTEX01000133.1, from coordinate 1,554,222 downwards.
TGCTGCCTCCCCTTTGCACTCTGCTCTCCAGCCTCCCCTACTCGTGGCTCCCGTGCCCTGGCGTGCTCAGCGCCTGCTCCCGAACTGCTTCCCAAGCGCAGTCCCCCCACGCTCCATGGACAGCAGCCTCCCTCCTGCTCTCTTCCCTTCCCCCTTCCCTTTCTCTCCCTCCCGTAATATTTTCCATATGAAGAAGCCTTCCTGAAGCCGCACGCTGCCCTCTCGGCGAGTCTTAGGCGGGTTAGAGGAGACCCTGGGAGCCTTTAATCCTCTCGCGCTCGCTCGCTTTCATCCCCAGCCACAGCTGGACGCCCCATTGATGTGGAACAGACCAAACACCAGGCCCCTCGCTAAGCTGCTGCTGTGGGGCCTCCTCTCCTTTGGAGTGGAGCGGAGCTGCTGGCCCGTGGCTGCTGGCAGCACCGGCCCGTGCCCGGCAGCCSCTGCTCCCAAGGACACTGCATCTCCGGGCACTGGCCTGTGCCCTGTCCRACAGGGAGCCGCCGTCCTGCCCCCACCTCCAGCATCCTCTCCCTGTGCAGTGTCGGCTCCYACTGCTCTGCATCACGCCTTGCAGAGCGGACAAACACGCTGGTTTGTGTCCTCTCTGAAACAGCAACCGGTGGCTTTGTCCCCAGGAAAAGCCAAGTGGGTCCCCGACAAGTCGGGTGCCTTAGGACTGCAGCCTGTTCCTGCTTTAGGGAGCGGAGCCCTTGGCTGTGTGTTCAGCCCGGCATCCCCTCTGWGTGCCCCAGGGAGCTTCCCCCAAGGTCTGCAGCACCCCCAGGACAGGCGGAGGAGTCACCTGGGAAAGCAAGGGGAAGCCACGTGCCGTGCCAGGCCGTGTCGCGGCTCCCGASGCACCGCCGTGACACCCACCCTGGTGCTGGCAGGGCACTGGAGCCCCCGCGTGGGCACCACAGCCCCTCTGCCAGGAGCAAGTGCCTTCCCGCGTGCGGGAGCGAGACCGCTGGCATTTGCACAGACCGTTTGCTGACCAGGACTTCTCGCCACTTCTGCAAAAGCCCAGGGATGTCTCAAGGGAAAAGGCAAGGGCGGCATTTCSCGGGCTCGCGGCAGCAGGGACTGGCTCGGCCATCAGAGCCACCCCGGGGCGCGAAGCCCCCTCGGGTGCCCCCATTCCCGATGTTCCTCCGCCCTCTAGCGGCCTCGTCCCGAAAGCCCTTCCCGTCCTCCCACGCCGAGGTGCCTGCGCCCCCGGCCCTGCCCAGGACAGCGCGGGGCGCTGGGGACACGGCGGCCCCCGGGGACAGGCCCCTCCCCCGGTCACCCCGCAGGCACTGCGAGGGAAATAGCGAGTGGAGAGAGGGAATTCGCTCTAAGGCCGCGGACAGACCCCAAAATACCCCAAACTGAGGAGGTTTCTGTGGGTTTCACGCAAGTAAATCTACAGGAAGTGAGAAATTCTGTAGAAAGCCAACAGAGAAGTGTATGGTTGCATCCTCGATTGAATGAAAACCTGAAAAGGAACTTCAGGGCGCTCAGAGGGCTCCAAGTAGACAGGGCAGGAAAGAGGTGGATTATGAGAGACTCTAGAGAAAATCCRGAGTGATCCAAGCTGCCAGAAACACAGGTTGGGGGAAAAGAAGAATTGGGGATGGTTATTCTGGAAGAGAAAGATCGAGGAACCACATGGTAGGAGTCTTTGCATATGAAGCAAGAGAAAGGGAATAATCTATTCCCTGTGGATACAACAGGGAATRAGGGATTTAAATAGTGGGGAGACTTGGATGTTAGGAAAAGGTTTCTGAGGGTAGGAACAGTGCAGCACTGCATCACCTCACCTGCAGAACTGGGCAACCTGAACTACTTAAACAGCTATCTTTAGACACGGCACAGGCAGTGGATACTACCTGGTGTCACTGGGACGGATGAAGTGACCTCCTGGGATCACCGTCATCCTATTTTCTATGATGCTATAATTAAAATCCACAGTGGTTCTCTGCCTGAGATGCAGCAAGAGGACAAACTTTACAACTTAGTGACTAACTTGCAGGCAATCTGGAAGCCAAAGACCTTCTTCTACCGGGCTAGGTGCTGTACAGACATCTCCTCACGACTTGTCCCAAAAGCTCACCTCCTCAGAGACAGGACCTCTGCAGCCACGGACGCGCGAGGAAAGGCCGGGGCGCTGCGATGCAGTACGGCTTGTGGCTCACTTGGTGGGCGGGCAGTTGCAGAAAGTGCAGGAACCGCAGACTCCTGGGATTCTTCACAAGAGAACCACTGCTTTCCCTGTGCTTGGTATTGAGCATCAAGTGTCTGATGAGAGAGGGATTTGGGGAAAAGACAACGCAGAGATATCCAATACAAAATGATTAGCCAGAACGTATTGTTAATAAGCTGCTTATTCGYATAATTGGGAACTCTTGGCAGCCCGGGCATCTGCAGAGCCTCTCTGCAGCGCTCTGGTGGAGCGAGGCCGGCAGGGCTGGCTGGGGACACCGCTGGCAGCCCGGCCTCAGGGGCAGGACTGCAGTGGATTCTCCTGCCGCTGCCTTGAATGGCGGAGAAGGGGAGGTGGAAGGAACGTGCCRAGCGCCGCTGATTCTTCAGCTTGGCACGCTCAAGGGGACATGTCTGGAGAGGAGAAATGTGGCAGGACAGTGAAGTGGGTCTTCTGCTGATGCAAAAAGGAGAAGCAACACACTTCCCTCTGCACTCTATCTATTGCCTTTCAGTCCTTTGAACTAGCCCAGCTCTACTGATACAGACAATGAAATTACACAAGCACTGATTTGGCTGTCAAGAAGCAGGAAGGATTTCTGTGCCAAGCCAAGTGGCAGCCACTAAGCCCTGCCACTTCCTCCTGCAGTGCCAGTGTGAGGCAGGGGGATACCGAGAGAAGACACTAATTCTGCATCCTGCTTTCAACACAGCCCTTTCTCTGAGCCCCCAGACACACATGGAGCTAGGATTCYTCCTGCTTCTGCTCTTCTGTTACTCAGGTAAGGGAAGGAAGTCCAAGGGGCAGGGGAAGTCAGGTACAATATTTCTGCAGCATTTTTCTAAGGTTTTGCACATGATAATATTCCAGCACTGGGAGAGAAATTTTATGAATGTTTTTACTAGGAGRAGGAGGAGTTCAGGGCAGGCGCTGAAGAAGGCAGAGTTGGCCTGACGAACCTTTCCCTACCCCATTTGGTTTTGGTGAGCACTCACCTGCTCCCCRCTCCTCTCCCACCGCTTGGCTTTGGCATTTTCCAGGACTCCAAGCCCAGATGAGTGATCCTGAGGTGAACAGACTGGAGGGAGAGGCTCTTTCCTTCCAGTGCCATTACAAAGCAGAGCTTCACAGTCACAACTCCAAAATCTTCTGCAAACTTCTGGAAGGAAGATGCCAGCCACTGGTCCAGACCAGTCAAGAACCAGCGGGCAGGTATACGCACAAGGTAACCACAGGAAAATTTAGCATAGAAGATAACACCACTGAGGGGGTTGTCACCGTCACCATTGAGGAGCTCAGGGAGCCGGACTCAGGACAGTACATGTGCGTGCGAGCTTTTGACCCTGACACCCTGCTTCTGATGAAAAAATTCAAGCTGAATGTTTTCAAAGGTAAGTACATTCCTTCGCATTTGAACTCAAGCCTTGTTGTAGTAAGACTCATTCCTTCCTCCACTCCACCTGTCCTGCCCTTCTTGCTCTCAAACTGGTTCCCTTCAGACACCCTTTTCCCTAAACTTTTGTCACCCCCTCACACATCCCTCAGTCCAGAAACTCAACCCAGATGCTATTAGAATTTGCTATGCCAGTCTTCCTTTTTTTTTTTTTTTTTTTCCCATGAAGAAAAGGACAAGTTATTTTAAGGCTTACTTCCATTTTATATTCACTAAATATTTTTGTTCCCCAACACTGTCAACTAAGACGAGGCAGTCCTAGAATTCGCTCAGTAGTTCTAAGCTTGCTGGATTCTTCCACAAAGCTGCACTGAAGACTGAGCAACTTTCCCGTACCAGAGGTTTTGTTCTACTGTGTCTGATATTGGGCTGAGGCCACTCGTATGTGACAGGCTACTGGTGCATCTGCCTCAGCTCTGCTGTGGTGGTGGTAACAAGAGGACAGAATTGGAGGGTGAATATCTGAAATCTGCTACTGCATCTAAATCCAGCAGCTTCTTCCTGTCAGAACTTGGATGCTATGAGGGAGAAAAAAAAAAGGGGGGAGGAGAGGTGGTTAAGGGAGAATAGGTGGCATGCGAGTTACACCAAGCTGAGATCACAGCTGAAATCAATCTCTGCTTCCCCTGGGAAGACCCTGGCAAAGATGTATGTCATTGTAGCTCTTACCCAGAGTTAATGCTTGTTGCCCTATGTTTTCTAGTGGTCCAAAACCATTCTGCTACAGAGCTGCAAAGTCTCTCCATTGTGTGTCCCTATAATGTTCAGAACTACAGCAATACAAGGAAAGCCTGGTGTCGAAGAAAAGAGGAGGACAAATGTGATGTGTTGGTCAATACTTACTACCTCTTATCAGCATATCAAAACAAGGTTCATTTTTGGAAAAGCACGATCTTTGATGACACCCAGAAGGGAATGGTCACCGTCACAATGCAGAAGCTGCAAGCTGAAGACACTGGAGTATACTGGTGTGCTCTCCACGCAGGTTCTCGTTTCTCCCGAATAACTCAAATCAATCTGGCTGTTTCCAAGAGTGAGTACTTTTTTGGGGGTTTTTTTTGGGTTTTTTTTTTGTTTTTTTTTTGTGAATGCCCTCTCTACTTTCTCTGCCGGCCTTTTTTCCCCTTCTCAGGGTTCTTCTTCCTAGGTTAGAAAGGAATCATAAAAATCCTCACAGATGGTCACATCAAAGGTCCATATAGTTCAGCATCTTGCCTCCAACATGGGCCAAAGCAGCTAATTAGCAAGGAGTATTTCTGTGATAATAGCAGTGGCTGTTTTTTCCCTCTGTCAGTCACCCACCAATTCTGCTAACACATGAAAACTTTTGGTATGCAACAATCCTGCAGCAGGGAGCTCCACTCCCCTGAAGAATTTCCCTTTTYCCTTGTCTCTCTTAGCTGCTACTCTCCTCCCGAGAACCGATTCTGAATTGCTGTTCCTGTTCTCCATCTCCCTGCTATGCCTAACTTTATTGACTACTTGTATATCACTCCTATGTCACTTCTTTTCCAGAATAGAAAGTTATTTTAGTAATTCATTGCACATACATGTTCCTGATCTTTGTCTTGGTTGTTTTTCTCTTAGTTTTGCCTCAGCTTATTAACTCACACCAAAGTGGACTAATACTTCTGTTACAACAAGCTTTGCTTTGTTTCAGGAGATGATTATATTCTCTTTTCTCAGAAGACGGCATATTTCAGATTTTTTTTTTTTCTCAGCACCCCAGTTCAATTTAACCGACCCCTGCAGCTAAAATGCGTGTGAACTGGATTATAATATTGTGCCTACTCCAGTTATGGGGAACTCATGTAATAGGGCTTGTTAGTTGGATCTTACTGACCAGTTTTGACCTTCTCCAGAGACCCAAGAGCACGTAACGAAGGAGATGCAGACTTTCTCTGCTGTGTGCCCATATAACTCACGAGATTATAGGGCTGTACAGAAAGCCTGGTGCAAAAAGACAACTGGGAAAAACTGTGTTGCCTTGGTAAGCACAGAAAAGACAAACCATCAGGATATCAATAAAGCTCAGAAAGGAAGATACAGCCTAAAGGATGACACCCAGAGGGGACTTCTCACCATCACYATGGAGAAACTTGCAATACCAGACTCTGGGGAGTACTGGTGTGCCATTCAAGATAACCTGCAACTCCTCCGAATAATGGAAATCAAGCTGCTTGTTTTCACAAGTGAGTATTTTTTTAATAAGAGAACCTAATTTCTCCCCCTTTCCTTTGCAGCAGAATTCACTTCCCAGGCTTGCTGTCCCACCGCTGCCTCCTCGCTGTACTCTGCAGGGTCCCCACGCCGCCTCAGCAGCTACGCTTGGTGTTCGGACTGTTCTGCTCTGTCTCCTGTTGCTGACAAAGGTCAATCCCTCCTCTGCATGTACTTTATTTGCAGGTGAAGTGTCAAACACCCTTCCTCCTGCTTATGCAAATATTTCCTTTAACTCCTCGGAAACAACCACCCCCAGCAAGGCAGAAGGGGTGCACTGGAACAGGTGAGTTGTCCCTCAGTGTCACGCAAAGGGCACAGGCCGGGCTGAGCACGCARGGCAGAAGAGGACACGTTTTGCCAAGGATTGTCCTCTCTTCTGCCAAGCAAAACCTCCGGATTCTTAGTGGGAACCCCAGCTTCTGAAATTCAGGGAYGCCTAGATCATTTTCAGGGACCCATTCCCATTCTCTGTCCTCTTCACTGGCATATACGTGATGTTAAACGTGCTTCCTTTAGCAGCTTTCTATATGGGGATTTCTATACTTCAAAAGCGAGTTCCARTATACAAACTCCCCATGGTTGGGAGAGCAATAAATCTTTGATACGGCTAAACTGGCATCGGTACAATGATGCTTGGGACAGATTTATGTTCCTTTTTCAATTCACGTGGAATATCACCTTGAATACCAGTTCCAGAAAGATCCTCCTTGTGCACAATGAAAAATCCCATATCCTGTGATATCTTTACCCTGTTTGTGGAAGTGCTCCATCTCGCCAGGACAATTATGCTTCCCTTTTTTAACTCATGTGTTTCATCCATTTAATTCCTTTTTTTTTTTTTTTTTTTTTTTTTCACTTGCTTGCCAGGTTGCAGATTATCCTTTGGTTAGGCATTGGAATCGTGAGCAACAAGACCCTGGCGATGGGGATCCTAGTGTTCCTCGTGAGAAGGAGGAACTCCAGGAAGGAGGTATCTGGGTGACAGAAAGCAGCCAAGTCATGGTGCAAAAGAACAAATCCTATCAGGAATGCAGGCACCTAGGGTGATGCCCCCCTGCCATGCGCTCCTGGGCTGGTGCGACTCCATCTAAGAGCAGGCAGAGTATTAGTTGTGCTCCCTCTGCTGCTCAACATCAGCCCATCTAGTTGTAATTTCCCTCCTGCTATTACTCAGAAAGGTTTTTTCCTAGGAGAACATGCCCCTCTTGCAGCCCAAATATTGCCTAGTACAGGGCTCCCTTTTGCAAGGCTCTGCTCCCCACCTGTATGACCAGGCAACCCATGCCCAGCTCCAGGGAGTCGGTAATGCCGGAAAGCACAGCAGGGTGTTTTCCTGCCTTCAGCAAACACAACGCTTTCCCTGCACACTGCAATGTCCTGAAAGGCTTCCCTGTCCTGCCTTTCAGAGCAGGAGATACCAGAACAAGAGGAAACCCTGAGAAGGGCTGTGGGACATCCTGTACCAAGAGCTTCTCTGAGCCCGGGCTCCACCGAGCTGCAGCACAAGCTGCTGTCCCCTGCCAGCCCTTGCGGCCTTTCTGCACGGAGAGAGCAAAGCCAGCACTGACAGAGCTCCAGCCTCATCCTGCTTTACTTCCTCTCCTTTTCCTCATGCTCTTTCCTTGCTTTCCTTCTCCAGTCCAGCCAGCAGCCCTGCATCCTTGCGTGCTCTCAGTATGAGAGCGCAAGAGCCGCAAGCCGCGTGTGGCGGCTGTCCCTGGCGCCTGTCATCCTCGGTGGCCACCAGGAGGAAGCAGTGGCCGCTTGTGCCTGGACACAGCCCAGCCGCTCTGTGGGGCTCTGCGGCGCAGCTGCCGCCCTGCAAATAAAGCCTGCRAAAGCCAAGTGGTTCTGTTTTGGTTCCTGCAGCTGGAAGCTCCATGCAGGGTACAGCCTCGGGCACAAGGGCMCYGGCTGCTGTTGTCACTGCATGTGGCACAGCCGGCACCAGGGGTCCTGTGGCTGCACCCTGGTCTCCCTGGCTCTCAGTGACCCTGCTGGCACTTTGGGCACCCCYAGAAAGCAGCTCAGCCAGGCCAAGGGGCCAGCATCATCTCATGCTCACTGTAGGGAAGGGAGAATACTGCTCCCTCTGGCATTGGGGAACAGAGCAATGGTGCCATAGGGATCAGCACAGGCCCCTCCCAGCAGGYCGGGCGGGCTCCTCACTCAGCCGCTTCCCCAAAAGCAGCTCAAACCAACCCAGCTCTCGATCCTGTTGCAAAACATGGTGAAGGATTTCCGTGTGCAGCTACTTCCTCCAGTGGACACAGGAGCAGACGCTGCCCCAGCGGGCACCTTGGGCAGCTCCCAGCTGTGCCCCTTCCCTGGCCTTGCGGATGGCCGTGGAGATGAGAGTCCTCCTCCTCCTCATGCCGTTCTGCTGCCCAGGTAAGAGAGGGGCTGGCGCTTCCCCACACAGCCCGGAGCATCRGGAGCCAGGCAGGCTGTGGGAATGTCGTCCCAGGAGTGCTCTGAGCTGGGCAGCTCCCTGCAGGGATGCAGGGCGGGGCTGCAGCCCCAGCGCTCACCAGTTCCACCCTGCACTGCAGCCCGGCAGGCACCGGGGACACTGAGTGGCCACCTCCATGTGGCTTCTGGTGCCTTCTGAGGTGGCATCTCCCTGGAGTGGCCGTCCTCGCTCCGCTGCTTCCAGTACCGGGGCCACCGCAGATCTGGGGTGGGACAGTCCTGGTGCATTGCCTGCCTCTCCTGCCTTCCCTGCAGCAGTCACAGGGCTGCGCCCTGGTGCTGGCTACGTGATATGGGGTACAAATGGTGCCAGCTCCCTGGGTCCCCAGCCACTGGCTCCTTCGGCTTTCACRCCCGCCTCATGGGCAGCTCTGCATGGAGAGGGCTCCATGCCCTCTGCCTGGGCACAAGGGAGCCCTAAGGATAACTTCCACGTGGGCCTTGCTCCCTCTCCCTCTCTCCTGGCGATTCCCACACTGCTGCAATCTGCAAATGTGGAGGTTGGAGCCGCCCTTTAGCTGGGGGTGAGAGGTGCTAAGAGCAGCCTGGCCATACCCCTAGCACAGCACCAGCCTGGCTCCAAGGGCCTGCAGGTCACCAGGTCCCACTCTACCCCCTTGGGCCCATGCCACACGACTGGCCGTGAAAGCCAGTACTGCAAGTCCAGCTCTGCTCTCTGCAGGTGTCCAAGCCCAAGCAGCCGGTGCCAGGGAGAGCCGCCCGGAGGGCAGCACTTTCTTCCTGCGGTGTCCGTACACAGCACACACCAGCTTCCCTTCAGACAAAGCCTGGTGCCGAATGACTAACGGAGAATGTGACGTCTTAGCAGAGACGTATAACGCACGTTTGAGTCGGTATATAAACCAGGACACACGCGGCAAAGTCACCATACGGGATGACATCCAAAGTGGGACCATTTTCATCACCATGAACAACCTCCAGCTACAGGACTCAGGCACATACTCCTGTGCTTACCAACAAAGCACCAATGTGTATRTTCTACTGAAGACCATCTCACTGCACGTTTTCAAGGGTGAGTCCCTGCCCCTGAACAACCTCGGGTCTTGTCACCAAGCAGCATCAGTCCTTGCTCCAGGTGGTCTGTTCTYTCCCTCCCCACTGAATGACATCCCAGTGGCACTGGCACCCTCCTCACTCCCCCAGCAGGGCCTTGGGCTCCTGCCTCAGAGCCATCCGACTCCTGCTCAGCCCTTCCATCCCTAGCGCACAGGCCAGAGCAGAGCTACCTGGGGAACCCTGGCTCAGATGCCATCAGCCAGGGAGGGGGACACCCATGTGCCTACAGCCCTCTCACAGTGCTCATGTTTGCTGTTCCCCAGAGGTCCACAAGCGGGAGCTGGACTCACTCACTGTGCAGTGCCCATACGGCACCCAGGTATCTAGCATGACAAAAGGTTGGTGCCGGGAAGAAGGTGACACCTCGTGCAACATCCTGGTCAGCATAAATAGCTCTTCAACACAGCGTTACTTTGAAGCCCGGCAACACAGAACCACAATCTGGGACAAAGGATGGGACAAGACCGTTACCATCACCATGGAAAAGCTGCAGGAAGAGGACTCTGGAGTGTACTGGTGTGTACTCGACACAGCTACTGGTCGYACCCAAACAGTGGAAGTCAGGCTCACCGTGTCCAAGAGTGAGTACCTCTCTGCAGGACAGCGCAGCTGCCTGCAGCTTCCAGCCCCACTTTCCCACCTCTCCTTCCCTCCTGTACTGTCCTGGACCACGGGGAACTCTGAGCTGCTGCCCAGGTAGACTTGCAGCCAGGACAGGGTCAGTGCTGCAATGCCTTCGGGCTGCTTTGGGGAGCTCASTAAACATGCTCTTGTTTCCAGGCACACGGCAGTACACAGCCACGGAATCCAACACGATCTTTGTGCAGTGTCCATACAGCTCCCCCAAATACAGGTCAGTGCCAAAAGCCTGGTGCAAAGTGGGAGCAGGGAAGGAGTGCATGGTGCTGGCCCGCACAGACTGGCAGCCCCCAGGACACCGCAGGACAGCTCAGCCAGGCACAGCCACCATCTGGGACAGCCACTGGGGAAACACCATCACGGTGACCCTCGAGCAGCTACGTGCACAGGACTCTGGTGTGTACTGGTGTGCGCTCTACGAACCCCCCCGGCTGCTCCGCGTACTGGAGGTTACACTCAATATTCTCAAGGGTGCGTATCAGTCTGTAGGGAACCATAGCTACTGTATATGCAGTCTCCATTGAGCACAGCCATCTTGGAAGCATTTTTTCTCACTAAATATTTACGCTCTTTGTTTATTTTTCACAAACCTCTATCTGTTTATGCATAGTGTTGTTTAAGACTTCATTGCTACCTGAAGATCTATGCCATGGATCCCATCTTCCAACAACTATATCACAAACCCCTCCCACGTAGTGGAGTGGGAACACAAAGCAGAGCTCTTGTCAAGCCCCCTTCTCCTTCACACATTTTGAGCTTTCTGTCGCTTTCCCTGCTCTCAGAAAGTCTGGATGATCCTGCTTATAGCCTGGCACCTCCCCTAGCTTGTGTGTCACAGCATGAGTGGCACACATGGCATGACTAGATTTATACCAGTGGAAGCAATGGCAGCAATGTTTCACTGCTAAAAGCAAAGTAGCCCCCAAATGCTTATTCTTGGCTTCCCATTAGTGATTGTAACTTCATTTTATCAGGTACTGCATACACAAGTCAAACAACTCCTTGTGCCAGCGATGCCAGCCTCACGACCTCCACACCGCCAGAACGGTAAAGAAACACAAATCAGAGTTATTCATGTCTCATCCATGATCTGCCAGGGATAGGGAATCTCTCTGCACTCCAAAGACTCCTGCTTAAAGAGAAATTAGGTTTCACAGGCTTCCCTAAAAAGAATTAGCAGTGAAACAGTGGTAATTTTATCCTTCTTCTATTTACCAGGTTATTAAATGTAAGGGATTTTTTTTTCCTCTTTGCTCATCTGCTGTCCTGCATAGGACAGCAACACCTAAGAATATAATCACACACTGGCTCTCAGTGTGCCAAGTGCAGAAAASCATAGGAGGAAAGGGTAGCACCTGCTCCATAGGGCTCGGAATTGTGGTCTGAAACAAATCACTGTTTAAGGGTCCAAAACCCAGAGAGCAGTTTAGCTCAAAAGATGCAGCAGGTAACAGCAACCTAGACAGCACTGCTCTGTGAGAACCAAGCTCTCCTCCCAAGTGCCCAGAAGTTATTCCTGCCCCTTGCTGGTCACCTTTTGGCAACAGGCCATGCAGCACCAGATTGTGTTGCCRCTAACACTGGAAACTCCTTTGCTCTTCCCACTTCAGATCCACTAAAAGTATCTTCATCCTTCTCTATGTGGTCCTGGGCATCCTGCTCAYTGTGGCACTTATCAGCGTGGTAATACTGTGCATCAAGAGGCGCAGGCAGCTGGGACGAGGTACGTGGAGACTGGTGCTGCCTCCCATGTTTCAGTCAGTACTAAGCAGGCTTGTTTCTGGCCATATATTTTCCACTCCAACTGAACTTATCCCCAGCACAAATACCCTGGAAAACATAAGGCAGGTGCAGTCTGGGAAGCCTCAAGGCAGCCTTCTGCTGTAGTCTCCTCTTGCAATAAATCAATGTCCTGCTCCTGTTCCTCCAGACTTCACACAAAACACTTCCTAAATCTACTTGGATCAGACATTCTGGGGGAGCGTAAAGAGAGAGCAAGAGGTTCTGTGCCAGGTCCAGGGTAGATGGCTCTCGCCAGCACATGGATCCCTCCTGTCACAAGCCTCACTAGGACACCCCACAGCCTTCCCTTGAACTCGTGTACGTAGCAAGTGCCCASACAATCCATGCACCTCTCTAAAACCTTTGGTTTTGTCTCATTCCTAAGGTAACAGACAAGCAGAAGACATCCATGACAACCCAGAAGACACAGAACAGGTAAGAAAAACAACAGATTTCCCATGTGGCTCCTGAACTGCCTACCAATAGTCTGGGAGGAGCTAGCTGAGCCATATGATAGGAAAGTTAATATTCATTTTTTGTTTGAGGCAGGAGGGAAGGTTTTTTTATTTAACAGGTTACCAGACAGAGGAAAGCTCCTAGGTGAGAAGAGAGAGGTAATGTGAGGAAATTCCAGTGGGAAAACAATCAAGCAGAGCAGATTCTATCAGTCTCCGAGAAATGACTCGATTCCTTAGGCTAGAAGCAAAGGTTGGAAGCTGAAGTTGTGATATCTATGAAGGAGCTGAAGGAGAAAGGGTCTGCTCTTCTTCCACCTCTGCCACAACAAAAGCTGATTTTCTATATGATTCTCTTTCCTTCCCTCTGCAAGAATCCTGTTTTCTTGACGACTGCTGTGGCCTGGCACCGGATCATGCATTTCCTTCTTTTCTTTTTTCCTCGGTTTCAGATCACTGAACAATTGGGAAATCTCAGGAAAGAAAGCAAAGAGCTAAAATACATCACCTTGAACTTTATAAGCCAGCTCAGCACTGAAGAACCGCTCTATGCTAAYGTTGGACTAGAGCAGGCTCCCAGGAATTCCAAAGCTGAAACTGTGGAATATGCTAACATTGTGCTCAAGCAACTACCCACAAATGGCAAAGGATGAAATGCTGGACTCAAACAATCCAGAAACAGAGAAAACAAATGAAACAAGGAGATGGAAAGGGGCATAGCAGGTGTCTGCAAGGCCATGGGAAAAAGAGCTAATGATTTGCTGCCCTGAATACCTTGCCCATGTATTTTAAGATCTCCCAGCTACAGGAGGCCAGTAGCAAGTTTTGACACTGCTGTGCAGATTCTCYCCAGAGAGAGGTGCTGGGTAACCTCAGGATCTGCTTCACATCAGTTTTCTTGGATTCTATTAAAATGCAAATTCCTTTGGAGAGGCAGGTATGGAGGGGTGACCTCTTGAAAAGGAGCAGTACTTGCCTGGCTGTGGGTGGCTCTGGTACTGCAGCTCTGTTTGCTGGCACAAGATCCATCCTGCTCCCAAGGGCTCAGTAGCTCTGGCCAGGAAAGTCCATTTTGGTGTTGCTGTATGAAACCCGAACACTGATGGGACTGGCTTCTTTGGCCATGTAACGGGGGTGTAGGTTTCAGTACCGGAGTTAGAGCAATGAGCAGAACCAGAACCTGCCTAWAGGGAAAAGCCTAGAGGACACACGGCAGCAGGCTGGAACACTGCACTGCAAACCTGAGAAACTGAGAAGGACCCTGCTATATGAACTAGACTGCTAGAAGGACTTCTAGCTACAGAATAACTGCATATGTGTGCAAATTCCTGCATATCCTAAATTTATCGGTCTCTGTAGGTAACAGAAATGGTAAGAGGCTTTCAAATAAAGGTAAATGTTCAGCTTTGGAGCAAGAAATTGAGTGTGCATCTGCAAGTTCAGCACTGTCCCTTCTACAACTCCATTATTTACAAATTTGAGGGCTCAATCTGCACTAAGGCAGGTTTGTCCACAGCCACTGTGTATTTATGCAGCCTTTGTGGCTTGTACACTGGAAACAGAATGAAGCAATGCAGGAAATCTGTAGTCACAGGCATGGCTTCCTATCTGTAGCTTGTGTGGGCTGATCAAATCCAGTGGGCAGTCAAATCCAGCTTTGCTACAGACCTATCCTGCTATGGCTGCAGCAGGAAAGACGATTTATGCTTTGAGGTTTTTGGAGTTGACATTTTGAACTTGAAATAAAAGAAGGAAAAAGAAAATATTTACAGAAAGCTAACCCTATCTCCTGGCCATTTATGCTACCAGTGGGTCAAAATTGCTACTAATCATCAAAAAATATGAGGTAAAAGACAGTGGAGAATAAACGCTGCATACACACTGACTTCCAAGATTGTGTCCCTGCCTCCACTTGACTCTCTTGATGTTGAGTTACCTGACAGTGTGGAAATCAYCACTGACACCCAGAAATTCCCCCATGCACAGCTTGCATGGAAAGCCTCCTCYGAAGGACAGGCACCCCTGGGGAGCTCATAGCGCCTCCCAGGGCCACTGCTTCAGACCATCATATGATGCTCCCTGCTCCAGGCTGTCTAGACCAAACCCTGTCTGCGAGTGGCCAATGCTGATGCCTCCGTTTTTAGCCTGCAAGAGAATTGCCTGTTCATGGTAAATTGCTCAATGTGTGGGACAGAAAAAAAATGCCAAGTTCCTGTGTTCATCCCTTCCTGCTATGCAACAAGGGAAAAAGTAAACTTCCCTTGGGTAATCCTTTTTACTTTTGTTTGGCCTCTACTCTGGTCCCCTGCTCTTCTGGAGAGACATGGGAACGCTCGCAGACCTCATCTTCTTGGTTTTCTTGTCAGGTAAGAAAGCATAGGCGCTTTGACTTGCGGTTAAGGGATAGGGTTCAGGATTGCTGCTAAACTTAACATTTTCTTGCATCCAGTGCACGAGGTACCAATAGGGCTATAGGAAAAGACTACACAAGCCTTGAGACACAACAGCGTGTTCTGGATGCCAACACAGCTTCACTGCAGAGGGAGAGGAGCACTGCAGGGTGCTCTGTGCTCTGGGCATCCTCCCCGACGGCGCCGCAGCAGTGTCGGACGCCTTCCTCAGTTTGGTTTTTCCCTTGATTTCATAAGGGGCAGTGGGGATCCAAGTGCTCCTCTTTCTACAGGAATCTTTTGAATCAAAAGAGGAAATATTGTTGACAGAAGTCTTACGTGCCTCCTCAGAAAGTGAAATTGCAAAATCCTATTTGTTTGGCCTTTTGAGGGGTTTGGATGTGAATTGCCGCAGTTAAGGTTCACACAGAGCAAAGGAAAGCTCACCAGCCTAGGGACAGCTCCTCTGAAGTCTTGGGGACAATGAAATTAAATCCTCAAACTGGGGAGGACATCTCTGCAGAGCACCAGTCTCCCAGACTCTGACCACTTTCAGCTCCAGAGCAATCTTTATCTGGAATGAGGAACAATCCAGCTGGGTTTCCCAGCTAACAACTTTCACCAGTCACACTGTAGAGATTCCAGACACAGCTATGCAAGGAAAGTTTTCAGATTTAGGCTTGGGGAGCACAGAAATCTGTTTCTATTATGAAAAAACAAACAAACAAACAAACTCCTACATCAGTAGAGAAAAAAATGTCCATTATTCTTTTTATTTTTTTTCAGTAGTGAAGAACATGTCAGGAAAAACAGAAATAGTAAATGGCCCATCAGCAAATTTGCTCAGTGAGTTGATGACTCAAAGTCTTCCATGAGGACAGCAACCAATCTTTAAATGCCATGAATCAGATCAAGAGATTTTTGCAATGCTGTTCCCTATCAGAAACAAACAAAACAAAAAYCTGAGGCCATCCCATGTCAGGAATGAAGAATCTGGCAGAACTAGAGGTGAGGAGGGGACTACAACAGAAACAGAAGCAGAGGTTACAGTGTTGAGCTGGATTACACAAGACAGGGCCGGGCTTGCAGAGCTTGAACTAGAGGGGTAGCAGGATGAAGACTTGTAGCTGTTGGATGCGAGGAGAGCAAGATGCATTTATGCTTTTCTCTTTGGCATAAATGTCCTTTTTTTTTTGTTTCATTTGTTTGTTTACAATTCASTTTGAATAGTTGAAATTATTTTAAGGAGTTTTATTAAAACAGTAAGCACAAAGTCAACCACCTGTTTTTCTATTTGCTTCTGTTTTTAGCACTACCCATGGTTTCATAGATCTCACTAGCCTCTGATTTTAACAGATTTCCACAAATACCACATGGCACTTACGTTTCCAAGTATTAATAGATTTGACTATCTCTTCTCCATTTGCCATAAAGAGGAACGGAAATCAGAAAGAAGGAACTAAGGCAAGAAAGCCAAGCAGTTGAACACAAGCTGTCAAAAGGACTAAAATTAGTAGGATATTAAAAGATAGGGTGAAAAAAAAAATGCAAAGGCCTAGTATTAAAGATGAAAAGTTGGATTAAAATTTAACCTTGTAACAGCTACCTGGACGCTGGTCTCTAGYTGTCACTGATTCCAACTTTTGCTAGGGTTGTGTTGCTTCTCCCTGGCCATGTAAAGGGCYTTAGAATGAGGATAAACTTCATGGGCACTCCTTGGAAAAGACCTTTTCAGCAGCAGAGAGTTCTTTTCAGGATCAAATCTGCATGAGTGAACATATGTAGAAAGGCCCAAGGCCACGACCAGAAGCAAGGAGCCCTGCTGCAGCTGTAGGCAAGTGAGCAGCTTGGGTGCTGCAAAGGAATGCAGGCATGTGACAGCAAGACATGTCCAACTGACAGCAACTCAGAAACCATTTGACATTATTGGGACAGCCTATTTTTTTTTTATGAGCAGCCTTGTATAAAGAGCTTCTGAAAATCAAGACAACTTGTCTGGTCCCAAGAGAATATACTTCAATGTTCAGCTCTGTGGTCCTCAGCACCAGTGGAAAATGCAGGTACCAGCTGCCTCCTGTTACTGGGCAGGACCCCAGTGACTATGGGGTGGCTCAGCATGGGGTGGCTGAGCTCCAGCCTGCAAGCCCCCAGGACCCGAAGGGGRAGGCTAGAACCACAATTTGCCAAGTTTCACAAAATCTGAAAATACTAATGAAGATGACACTTCCTCCCTCCTCAGGTCCCTCACAAAAGAATGGCTGCCTAGCAAAAGCCTAACGGCTCCCCCATCAGTAGAGGGATCAGTASAGAAATATTTCAAGAAAGTCTGAATGAAGACTCTGAATCTGAGCACATTCATCTTTCACAAGGGAGGTGGGCAGGGGCAAGTGACAAAGCCCTACAATAAAGATTCTACAGTCGATAGCAGCCGTCACTAGAGTCATGAAAGAGGAAAAAGTTATTTAACTTAAGTGATAAGGGTTAGATATGAGAGAGACTTAGCTCACGACTTCTTCCTCCTCTCCCAGCTCCCTGTGCTGCAGAGAACATCACTGTGGTTTACGGAATGGAAGGTGGGACCATTTCTATCAACTGCACCTATAATCCCCGGCAGCAGCGATGGAGAGAAAAGAGCTGGTGCAGGCAGGTGGATGAGATCAAGTGCCAGCATGTGGTGAGTGCCCGCCGCTTCTGGCTGCAGTTCCTGAAGAACAGGAATGGTACCACGTCCATCAGTGACAACATCCATGAAGGGGTCCTCACAGTGACCATGAGGCGACTCAAGAAGCAGGATGCCGGGCTCTACCGTTGCAGAACTGAGTACTTGGGAGAAACAAAAACCTTGCAGAAGGTGCAAGTAGAAGTGCTGACAGGTAGGCATTGGGGCTCTGTGTTTCAGGAGTTCACAAGTTCTTACTTTAATTTCAGACATGTCTGCAGATGCCAATGCCTCACTCTGGCAAACACCTAGTCTAGACTGGCCTGTCTTTAAGGAGGTAATTGCGCTGCGTTTGCCTCCTTCTAGCTCCTGTTTTACAGCAACATGGCCTCGCTGCTGCAGGACATCCCATGTATGTCTCCGCTTGTCAGCATCCAGATTAATCTCTGGGCTCACAGCCCAGTGCCCAGTCTCACTTTGGTTATCTGTGTCTAGCTGGGATCCTAGTGGTAGTAGCACCAACTCAGTCACCTTTAAGCATCTGCAGACTAAACTTCTCTGTTTTCTAGCATCAGATACGATGCAGACTGAACTGCCGGAGGAGCCTAATGCTGTGCAAAGCATCTCCAGGTAAGTCGTAAAACCTTTCTGAAGCTGTGACCTTTAACCTTCCTAGCACTGAAACAGATTGGCATTTGGTTAGTTGAGAGCAATATCACCATGTTATGTTCTCTGCTTCTTCCTAATCCATGAAAATTTTCAGAGCTGCTGTGTGGTTTCTAGGTAGCAGCTGTCTCCTAATCTAGAAAAGGCAGCATTTTTATGCAAGACAAAACAATTCCTCAAGATCATAATTAATCCGTATGTGAGATTTTTTCAGTTAAAACCTGTAATAGTTGTTACAACCTTCCAGAATGTTGTGTGCAGGCAAGGACTGCCTACTAAAAGGGATCATCTTTGCATTGTTGATTGCCAAAATACAAGAGTTTCTTTAAGGTTGAACTGTCCCCTTCCCAGTTACGCCTTACTGGGGTTTCTGTGCTTCCCTACAGCATCACTCCTGGAGCTGACTCCACTATTTTGTGCATTGTCACCGGATTCCTGGTTACCAAGTTCCTAGTGGCTGTGCTGACCTTTACCATTACCAGCAGTAGGAAAAACAAAGATACGGACACAGAGGAGAATAACCAAAGTCTCCGTGARCAGCAGTTCCTCCAGTTCCCTGGCAGCCTGGTGGAACACACTAGGGATGGAGTCAGCCCCTCCTGGGAAAACACTGCTTAGTTTTGACTCGAAGACATCAGGGAATCACATCACAACTGGTGTCAAACATTCCCAGGAAAAGAAAGCTTTGCCATAAGGACTGCCTAATAAATATAGGCAGCAGGAACTGCAGGGAGGGAATGCCAACATCTGCTACATTTTTGCATCATCTCTGACCAACACTTTTCGTCATCACAACAGCCCCAAAAAGAGGCTGCCAGCAACACCAGAACCTGCTGGAAAGGGCTGGGGATGAGAGGGTATACAAAGTATTTCAGACCCAGCACAGACTGACTTGCTTGCAGAAGTGCTTCCGCAGGAACTGGAGACGTGAGAACTCTGTTCTTTTCTCCCCTAGCTCCATATCAAGCTGGAATTTTCCTGATTCATTGAAGATTAAAGAGCTGACAGCTCTTCCTTTTTTTCAGCATGTCTCACCTATCTCCATAAAACTCTTGAATGTTGCCACCCAAAAGCGGGAAATGTAGCTAATAGTGGATGGTTTGTATTAAAAAAAATGATACTATTATTTGTCTAGAAGTCAGTTTTGTAAGAAGTGGGTTACCTCTCTCTAAAGCCTGAAGCCACTGCCACAGTGCTGGCAATGCAGTTCTGTCACCATCTGCAGAAGGACCAGTAGCAGCACCATCCAYCTGCCAACAGACAGTTATTCCAGACGGTCATCCCTAGGACCATTTCCATAGGGTGATTTCCATAGGATTTGAACTGAGACCCGTCGAGTTCACGCCCTCTCAGAATCTTCAAGGTGCTGAAAGGACTTGCCCCCAAAGATCACAGTGGATGGTGTGGATCTTTGCTGGACAGTGACTATGGAAAGGCATAACAAATTGCAGAACTTAACGAGAGGGATGTGGAGTCTACACACAACTCTGAGCCTGCTTCCTAATTTCTAAAATAACTTTGCAAAGAACAAACAGTCTTGCTTTATTTCTCTCTGTACTTTTCCCCCTTGCTTAAAGGCATGTTACCAACATGTGATCATTGCTCATTGCTCCCAGCAGTGAAACTGCAATTCGATCTGCAAAGAGGAGTTCTCATTACCTCATGCTGAATTTCACACAAAAAATAAAGTCAACAAGCATTCAACTAAGCCCACTTTTTTACTCCAAACCCACAGCCATTTTCAGCTCTTTTGTCTACATTGTTTGCAAAGCTAAATAAAATCAACTTTGATTATCCTGCCTAGTGTGACTTCATGATAAAGGGTTGGAGTACATTAGATCATAATAAACTATCCAGAGAAGAGGTAACCTTTAGAACATGCTAGTCTGTTTATAGTGTACAGAAAGGCCCTGAGCCCATCCTGATAAATCCAGCCAGGGCCATTTAGCTTGCAGGAAAGTGCAAAACAGCAGTAATGAAGAATACATACAACTGAAAGCTGCTCTTGTCATGGGTTAAGGTGGGACTACAGACAGAAAAACGCCTATTTCTTGTCCAGCCATATGGTCTGATTGCTAAATAAGGCTATCTAGACAGTCATGCTGTTAAAGTGAAAAGCAACCAATAAAGATTAGGCAGCCTTCCCATGCAAGAAGTATTTTGAATTTGTGGTTTTCTCAGCAACTCCCAACCGGCCTCATCATTCTGGAGCAGCAGATGCCAGTAAGTGACAAAGCAAATTAGCTTCCTCCATACTAGAGAATTTCCCAGTGATAAAGATGCAGTAGGATACATTTTTTTCTCCGCAACCTAAACTACTTGCTACTTCAGGACGGGAGGTTTACCAGCCCTGCTCTTCCTGCTGGCACTACCAGGTAAGGCTTGGAGACCCCATATTTCTGTAAGAGACAAGATACTCTCTGCCTGTTGCACACATTGCACAAACTGTGTATTCGCTTGCACACTTTTCACTCAGGCCGGCTAAGGCAAGACATGGAATAAGATTCCAGTTGTCCATGAGAGGAGAAAATGTTCAGTCTGAAAGGTGCCATGGGGGGAAAAAAAAAAAAAAAAAAAAGCGAGTGGCACCACGACTGAACATAGGTGTTTATTTAGACAAACTTGCAAAGTTACTCCTGTCAGAGGTTCCAAAGAGATTCTGTCCTTTCTGCCAGGAAAAGGAATGGGCTTTGGCAGACRTGCTGCTTTCAGAGGAGCAGTGCTACAGGTAAGAGGACATGRGAATTTCTGCACCTTTATTTCATCTCTGCCGTGCATAGTTAATAGAAAGGAGAGAATTACAGGAAGAAGGATCCCCAATGCCCACGCTCTCTTCCGCCCTCAGTACAGCAGCTGTGCTCTGCAGTCTCAGTTATTAACTTCTCATAATTCCTTTTGCTTTTTCTCAGAAGGATAGAAGAAACAATACAAGGAGAATGCCAGAGGGGGAGCTGAAAGACGATGCCAGATATGCTGTGATAGGGCACCAACCTCAACCTCAACTAAAGCCTGAAKATATACGTGTCAACACTCAACCTTCCCCAAAAGTTTTCTTCCACCTTCAAGAACTGGGAGGAAACTCAGTAGAACACGCTACTGTTACCCTTAGATCCACAACTTCTCATTTTTGAACTGAAAAGAAATAAACAGGTCCACCTAAACAAAGCAGCACGAAATGTTGCGTGTATTCATAAAATTTTCCTGAAAAGTGCTCAAAAGCAAGCCATTTGTAAGCAATTGCTGAAGCTGGATAAAAGTGGGGCACAAGGCAGACAAAGGATGTAGCACACTGATGAGAATTTCCCTGGGAGAAAAAAAAAAATGCATTTTTCTAATAGTACAGCATGACAATTCTACTGTTGATAAGCAAATCCACTATTATACTGTAGCATATTTGTTTTCTCTAAATTGTCTGTTTTAAAACGACAGGGAACCATAAACTCAAATACAGGAAACTGGTTTTCTCTGATAGCAACTGCCGCAATGTCCTAGTCAGCAAAGGACAGTGGGATAYAGGAACACGATCCACTTCCTTTCATACTTCCAGTTTCTCTTACAACTCACACAAACACACATGGTAACCAGTCCCCCTGCTCATAAGGCCCAAATCAGCAAAGTATTGTAAGCATAGGAGTTCTTTGACTTCAGAAATACTATTCCTACACTTGACATGTTTTAGTAAACAAGTGCCTTGTTGAAAAACATTTGTAGATATTATATCAAATGTCCTAAATTTAGATACATGGGTGCAGAAGCAAGGCTAAGCATATAACTTTATATTTCCACACCTTTGGAGCTTGCTGATTACTAATATCACTTCCATGCTACAGAAAGGAGGGAGGAAGGGTGAGGAGGAATGGAGAGATTGAGAGAAAGAGAAAATGAACAAAGTTCTATTGCRTGGTCTGATGGGATTATCAACATCTCTGACATTTACCCTGAGCGGGTTGTCTTGCAAAACATCCTATCTTGTAGCTGACGTTCACCCTCTACTGCAAATTCTCTGGAAAAAGCGTGGAAATAACATCACAACAACAACTGAACAGATCAGTTTTTGGCTTTTTCCTTCTCCCCTAGCACCAGCAACTGTAGAATATTGATCATCAGGACAAAAAACTAAGTGAGGAGAAGATTCTGGCCACTGCGACTAGCTCAAGATTAGCAGACGCAAGAACTTCTCTCCAAAGACAGGGATTGCTCAAACTGRCCTGCTCATGGTCTTGTTAGGGGACTGAAAACAACGTCAATTTAAGAATAAAGATTAATAAAAAACAACAAACAAACTGTAAAATCAATATCTGACYGTCTTTGTAATCAGACAACCTGTTATGATGAGAGGGGGTTCTCTCCGAGCCTACCACGCCTGCTTACTCCCTTGGGCCACGGCCCTTCGCGCTGCTTGGCCTTCAGGAATCTTCAGCGGTGCTGCCCGTGAGGATTTATTCTGCTCTATTTGCCAACAATTGCATCTCCAGTATTGCTGCATTTTGCCTTCATTGCAGAGCTGCCAGCAGTTCAGCGACAGAAGTCCAGGGCAGCGTTGCTGAGGCCCCACACTGACCCCCAGTCTGCGGGGGCTCTGCAGCATGGCAGCGGCTGGGGCAGGAGGCTCCATCTTGTGCCTCTACTGCCTGTATTGAAGATAACTCCAAAGAGCAGCACTGAAGCGGATGCTCTCAGCTGCCTCCTGCAGGAGCTTCCCTCCCAACTCCCCGGCAGGGGGGCACCCTCCTCCTCATTTAGCCACTTAAAATCCAAGCAGGGWGGCTACACCATCTTGAGGTGCTGCTGCCCCACTTGGGAGCGAGAGCAGGGGCAAAATGGAGCCAGGCGTCATCACTGGCCAATCAAAGCTGCCCCGCAGTAGCCCCCACCCAATGGGCATTCGCTGCTGGATGTCCCAGCTTCCCTCAGCCAATCGGCTTCCAGCACACGCTCCCTGATGGTGGAGCTGCTGCCTCACGCACCACCTCACGTGAGGCAGCCGCCATTTTGCAGCTGGAGGGCAATGGAGGAGGAAGGGGAAAGGTAGGTAGCGACCTCTGAAGGACACCTGGGCCCTTCCTCACTGAGCGGGAGAGCATGGAGCAATGTGCCCAACACCTCCTTCCCCTCCTTGGGGCCGGAAAAGGCAGCAGAGCTGGGAAAGCCCCTGTGGGTGCTCCTCCCTCCCTTGGTGCCACTGCAGCTCGACTGGACAGAGTGACAGGAGTGGAAAAAACAGAGCTCAGGCTAGTACTCAGTTTATAAATTTTATTAGCTGGGTAGTGTACACAGTACTTACAATTGCATCTATTAAAGACCAAAATACACTTGAAAAAATGCATCATATAAAAAAAATTATAAACTTTTAACTATATACAAACTTTGCCTTACATTACGCAAATCTCAGTACCTCCCCATTCACAAAGTAAGATTTTTTTTTCCCTCTCCTTTTTTTTTTCTCTAAGCATGCAAAGCCTTAAAGCCATTTAGCATCATTTGAGGACCGTTTCCCACACCCCATTCTTTACACTTGCATAAAACTGGTTTTTGATAGGTTCACTGCTCCAGTATTTGCTGGGTCAATCGACCATATTTTTCATTCGCCCCAAGCCCATTGCTTTAACCTCATCATTCTTTTATGCACTTCTAAAGTGGACTTTTTGCCAGTTCATAAAGAATTCCCATTTAATTACTAGAGGTTTGAACTTGGTGATGTTTCCAATTTTATCAATTCACCCAAGAGAATAAAGTGGACTTTTTGGTAGCATGGTAGTGACTGGTATCTCCAATCTCATCAAGCAAACACTTCTTTTAAAAGTGAATACATGTAACCCAAAGTAAATGAAAAATATGACAGCAGCACTCAGGCTTTCACATCACTACTTAAAGTATTAACGATAAGATTTCCTACATAACACAAATTCATAGGTCTTAATACATATTCTACAACAGATCAGAGAACGCATATATGAAGGGCTTACTAGGAAAAGTTCTAGATGTTTTGAAGAAGTTTAAAGAAAACAAGTAATTACACAAGTTAAAAAAATAATTCAGAGCAATAATCTCTGCTTGCCTAACTTCCAGCTGCCAGAGGGGGTCTTCGGGACAGAGATTAGCTCTCAGTTGAAGAGCAGAAATGTTATGGAGCAGCTGTCCTACTCCAGCGCAGAAATACTCCTCCAGCCCATGAATACTCTACATTGACAACATGTACAGACGGTCTTAAAAAGTATTTACAATAATGCTGTAAACTCAACTAAAGCAAAAAATTCATTATTCCTTCACTAGGAGAGAGCTACATTTTTCCTGAAATGGATGACCTTGCAAGAACTGCAGGTGAGGATTTCATAGTCGCCAGCTGAAGAAAATAAGCACCACGCTCTAATCGGCCAAGTAGTTTAAGGCAGAAGCAACCAAAGGCACCAGAGACGYCAGAAATGCAACAGAGGTAAACAAATGCCTTTTGACTAATAATAATAAAAAAAAAGCAAAAGCTTAAAATGTAAAATTTGTGACCATAGTATTAGATTGCTAGTATAATTTGAGACAATAGAAAAATTCCTTTATCTGCATATCAGGAACTTGGCTGGGCTGCCACTTCCTCCAAAAGCTGCACTTCACTTGAGCGGAGCTTCTTGCTCAGCTTTAAGTTACAGTGTCAACTGTGATAACACTAAGAACGTGAAACTAAAAATTCAGCACAGGAGCTCTTGGAACAATTTAGAAAATGCAGCTGCCTAAATACATATGCTAAATCTGCATTTCTTCTTCATATTTTCAATGGCAGGGGCCTATGTACCTTCACAGATGGCTGACTTAACATTGCCTGCCTTAATATCTAGACAGGCTTACTTTCCCCCACAGAATGCAGCATCAAACACTCCTCCCTGTTYCTTCTTGCTCCTCTTGCATTCTTTCCCATCTGTTTTTACTCTTTTAGCTTCAGTATTTGTCTTTTATCCAAAGTAAATAGAGGTTTGATTGCTCTGATTTTTTATACCCTTTCAGCCTCTTTATCAGGTACTATTTTTCTTCCATTCTACTTCCAAGTCCATACTTAACTGCAGCAGAACAATTTAATTGCAGAACACACAATTTTGAAAGAGATGAAACTACAGCATGCAGGTGCTATACAGCCAGTCCACCTAGAACATTCAAGGTGAGGGAACTGGGCACAGAAAGATGCACCTATCACCTATTAGAAGGCTTAAGAACATCAGGCTCCAATGACATTTCAAGTCAGAAAGATGTACCAAGTTTGAAATATGTAATTAGCTACTGAATTAAAGATTATAGTATTAATCCAAAAGCCAGCTAAAGGTCACGAAAACCTTTTTTTTTTTTTTTAAAAAAAGCATATTTTCCTCATTCTTAAGTGCTACTTTTAGATAAAAGGTAGTATTCTGTAAAAAGTCTGAAAGGTACATCAATTCTTGCCTTTGCTTGCTTAACAATACTTCAGTTACATCAGGATGAGCCAAGTTAATTGTCCTGCGTTTCTGTTGTCATGAAACAATCCCTCACTCTGTGTAGGATGAGATAATTGAAGAACTAATATCAGGAAACACAAAGATGGTCAAGTCCTGTCACTCTGATATTGCAGATATTATTTCTTTTGGAGGAACAAAGCACTGCATTGGCAAGCTAGAAGGAAGACTGGGAAAAAAGTCTTTAGAAGAGACTCACTTAAAAGACTTGATCCTTTTTATACTAGTATCTGCTTTTCTTCCAAAGTGTCAATTACTGGCAATAAACATATCAAAAAACACCTACGCAGACTGCTTTTTCTAATTACATTTTTCAACTCATATCAATAACCCTCTCCTCATTTATTCCTTAGAACAGATATGCAATATATCAAGTCGTGTTATAATCTTGAACTATTTCTCTCATTTTGACTGGATGGCTGAACTTTTCCCAGAGAAGAGCTTGCTGTTTACGTATCTCACAGGATAAAGGTGAATAGAAGCCCCTTCAATTTTGCCGGCTTCAGAAGTGCAAATGCAACAGCAATGAACAGTTCATTTGACAGTAGGTACAAAGTTGTAAAGTGAATGTAAATAACAAGTCTTTACTGGGAAAACAAAGCACTGTGGTGAAGCCAGTGCTGTTTACTATAAACTGAATTATGTCTCTGTACAGAAGGTCAGTCCGTAACTTCAACAGGTCTTTGCTGGCCCTGCATCAGTATGCCAGAGTTATTGCTGATCACCAAGTCAGTGGCACTCTCACCCCCACAGCCAGTTGTAATACAAGAGATTTTTTTTTTTTTT
>PTEX01000133.1:1408956-1517875 GCA_003342815.1 Eudromia elegans | reverse complement strand
TCCCCCCTCCCTCCCGCAGGCCCCGGGCCCTCGTTCCCCCGGCGCCGGCCGGGCGGCCCCGGCCCTGCGAGCGGCCTCCTGACTGGCCACTCGGCCCCGCCAATCCCGGCGCTGGGGCCGGCGCTCGGGGGCTCCATATTGGCTGCTCGCACTCACCGTGCCTCGCTCCCCCGGTTCGGCTGCCGCGCTGATTGGCTCCGCCACCGGCGCCCGAAACCCAATCAGCGCCTCCACTGAGCCGCCGCGCAAAATGGCGCCCAACCCCGAACAAAGGCGCGGGGAAGGGGGCGGGCGGCCGCGGCGCACGCGCACCGCGGCTCACCGCCCCGCCTCCCCCCCCGCGCGCGGCCACTGCGCCTGCGCTCGGGGGAGTGCGCGCGGCCCGCCGGGCCCCTGCGGCCCGCAACGCGCATGCCCGCCCGCCGCGCCTCTCCCGCGTCTTGTCTCCGCCCCGCTCGTGCTGCGCATGCGCCTGCGGCGCGGGTAGGCGGCCCCTCGGAATGTTCTCGGYGGGTACCATAGAGAGGGCGCTCCGCCAGGCTGCCTAGAGCGGCCGCGCTGTCGGCCATCTTCGCGCTCTCCCTTCCCGTGGAGGGGCGGCTCGTGCGGGCCTATGTGGGGCGGCCTGGGGAGGCTCTTGGTGGCGCGAGGCGCGGCCCGGCACCTCCTCCCGCGCTCTCTGCCTGCAGGTCTGCCCCGCGGGAGGCGCTTCCCGAAGACGCTGAGGCGGCCTCGGGGAAGGTGCACGGCCCGTGGGTGCTGGCTGCCGTGGGAGCCCCGCGCTGGGGCTGCCTCGCACCTCCGCGCGCTGGAGCTGCGGGTTGCTCCGGGGGAGCCGCGTTCCCGGGCTCTGCCCCGCGTGCGCCGCCAAAAGGCGGCCCCATCCCCTTGCCTTCTGCCACATGAGCTGCTTGCCCGTTTCCGCCTTCCTAATAACTCTTTCTCTCATCTTTTCAGCTGAAGAAGCCCTCACCAAGCCCCACGTTACCATGGCCACCCACGCCAAGGATCAGGGGGAGAGAGTGCGTAGAAAACGGGTTTTGCGGGCGGCTGTTGTCGTGTATCTGAAAAAGAGACCCACACTGGTCCCCTAGTAACAGGGCTGTTAAACCGTGTGGCTTTTTTTTTTGAAAGCAGCAAGTTTTAACATAATTTACTTAGGTTAAAATTCAGCCTTCCAGTGGTGTGCTGTATCAGTGATGCAGGTTTTGTATGCAAGCACAGAGTTTATCCACTTCAGTAAATGGGTTACCTCGCACTGAGACACTAAACGTGTGCAGGAGGGTTGCCATAAAGCAGTTGTATTCTCTTTTAAGTCGCTTTCCTTGTTCAGCCATAATTTTGTAAAGTGAGCTGGGTAGCTGGCTTGTGCTACACATAGCTGGCCTGTACAAAATACAGTCATTAACGTGTTGGTCCATAATCTACACTTAATTGTTTGCAAGTAATCTTATTCTTGACACTTAGTACTCCTTGTACAAGAATGTCTCATTACCAGTATCCCACTGTCTAAATCTGCACTTGCAAGCTTCTTTTMTTATTATTATTTATCCACCCCGCTGTTTGTGTTGCTTTTTCAGATCAAGAACGTTAAGGGGGACCTTTTCTCGTGCCCCCAGACGGACGCGTTGGCTCATTGCATCAGCGAGGACTGCCGCATGGGTGCAGGCATAGCCGTTGTTTTTAAGAAGAAGTTTGGAGGTGTACAAGAGCTCTTAGATCAACGTGAGTGATACACCTGATGGACATGCAGGAGCTGATGGGCAAACCTTGATTTCCAGCAATAAAAGTATTCTAAGCTACTTGGGGAATGGGGGAAATTAGGTATTAGTTTCTAATTATTTTTAAAAGTTCTCCTTGCTCTTTCGTTTAGAGAAGAAAACTGGAGAGGTGGCAGTTCTCCAGAGAGATGACCGATACATATATTATCTGGTAAGATTTGCATGCATTTCAGGTGCTTTCTTGAAACTTAGCTATATCAGATGTGATGACAAGTGCTATAATAGTTGGTGTTTTGGGGGTCTTTTATGTATTTTTTTCTTTTTTTTTTCTTCTGGATAGATGTTCTAAGCAAAAAGTTTGAGGTGCATTTAGTCTGCCTAGCTGATAAGAGGCCAGGCTAACTTATTTATATGTGTGCATTTAGACTCTTAGTTCATAGAACTAGCTGCTGTATTGTCCCGTTTTGATTTATAGTTCTTAATTTTTATTTTAAGTAACTGCTCAAAGCAGCAAATTGGGGTTTACAGGTTTGAAGTTTAGTGGAATGTGCTTTTCAAAAAGAAGAGCGTTTGCAGTGGGGGTGCCTGAGGCACAATTGACCTTCTTTGTCTGTGCCTAGATTACAAAGGAGAAAGTTTCCCACAAACCRACATACGAGACTATGCGAAAGAGTTTAGAAGCCATGAAAACCCACTGTCTCAACAATGGAGTTACTGACATTTCCATGCCTAGGTAAGGAGATTAGGTACTGGCATGTAAATACCTCAGTGTTTCTAGGGCAGAAGAATGTTTAAGAGATGATTTGCTACTRTCGTATAAGTGAAAGTCTTCACTTTGATAAAACTCTTGTGTTCAGTTGTACAAATGGATTTTATATTTTTCAGTGAAGTTAAATGATAGCAAAGCATTCAGGCTTGATTATTTCCACTTTGCATTATATTGCTTTCTGGTGAGCTGAGTAGCTTTTGGAAGGGCTAGCGGTTTCCAGCATGCTCCAAAAGAGCTGACTGTAGTTGTTTTTGTGTCTTATTTTCCAGGATTGGATGTGGACTTGATGGCCTGGACTGGAATAAAGTTTCAGAAATACTTGGGGAAGTGTTTGAAGACACAGATATTAAGATCACAGTTTACACTCTGTGATCAAAACACTGTAAAAACAGCCTTATTTCACCTGTTCTCAGTTAGGAGTGTCAACCTCTTAACTGATCAGGGAGAACTGCATGCTGAGCACATTTTTCTTCCAAGCGTAGCTCACTGTTGTATTGTCAGTGGCAGTAGCTTTAAAAAGACAAACCTCAGAGCAGCTAGTTTGGGATGTAGCATTTAGGGATCCTCTGATGAGGGCAGGGGGTTTTTTTGGGAGCCCTTGGGGAGCTTGTGACGTGTCCTCGCAAGCCACCAGATGTCACTGGTCCTCCACCGAGCACCGGCGCACGCGGAGCCTCTGCTTGAAGCCACCAGGCCCCGAGCAGAGCAAACTTAGGGCGCTCTGGCACTTTGGTGTCTGGTTTGCTGTTCTGGTTCGTAATGACGAACCATGGAGCCCTTCTGATTTAGCTTAAAGGTTTGCAGCGTTCATATATGGAATACAGGTTATATACTTATTCTTTAAAGGATTAAAAATTATTTTTTTTAGTCTTCTGGACATAGATACTTCTTTTTATGAGACTGTACTTGCTAAGAACCATGCTGTCAAGTAAACAGCTTTTCAGTACTCTCAGATCAGAGCACAGTCCTTGTGGCAAAAACATACCCATGTTTGTATTTGCTGTAGCAGTATTGTAGGGGGAAGCTGAGTTTTGAAGGAGAAAGCTGTAGATCRGGGGAAACGTGCCTGGGAGGTGAGTTTAATTGGTGTAGTCTACAGAGCCTAATTTTCTGAGAGTCCTCACATAKGAAGTCCTGCTGTGCTGTAAAATTCAGGGGTTGATTTTCATACTTTTTACTGTATTTGTATTTAACTGCGATATGTGGGTGGTCTGATCTTACCAAATTGCAAAAGCAAATCAGTAAGCAGCACGTTAAATTCATCAGACCATTGGTAAACATTTGGTTCCGGTACTGACGGACTGTCATGTAACCTTACTATCCTTTCTGCTCGATTTGCCACCCCCGCAATAACAAATCTCCTGGCTTCCTTTACGCTGTACGTCCAGAAAGATCCCAGACACTTCCAGATATGTTGAAAACCGTAACAGATGAGGCATAACAGTTAGAGAAGTTGTTAGCATAAAAGTGTTTCTAATAATAATTTTTCAATAACATTAGAGGAATGGTGTGTGGAGCCTTTTGTTCCTTTTCTTTTGCCTGAGCATTGTGGGTTTGTTTTCTTTGCGAATTCTGTTGGTGTGTTCAGCAGCCTTGTGTTATTTCTCTCCCTGATCGCAGACCATCCTTAATTTCTTTGTAAACTTGTTTTTGGTAGATGTTTTTGATTGCTGCAGCAAACACACGATTGTAAAAATAAATAAATAAACGGAGTGAGACAAATAGAAGCTTGAGTATTGAGTTAATCAAAGACGGGCATCAAGATGGCTTATTGATTTAGTCCTTGTACTTATTTCTATTTGTCGGGGATTTTTTTTGTGTGTATCTAGTGGCATTTTGTGTCTGCAGTGGCTGCACAGATGTTCCCACTGCAGTGCTCTTTTTTTTTCTTTTTTTCTTTCAAGCTGAAAGTTTACACCAGAATTTAGTGCAGGTGACTGAGGCAGGAGACAAGTGCAGTCAGCAGTTCTGTGTGTGCGGCTGGCACCGTTCAGCTTGTGACAGGGAGGCAGAAACCACCATTAGGGTTTGTTCTTCCAGTCAATCCTCATCTCCGTTCCTTAGCTAATGAGCTTCCCAGTGACCTGTGGTAGGCCTGTGTCCATGGAAGCTCACATGCCCCTCTCTGTCTTCTTTCTCTGTGCATCTCCCACACTTGTACACRCTCCTGATTTTTTTTGGCATGTAGTAATTCTCCCTTCTCATCACACTGTGCTTCAGCTATGAAATATTTCATCTGTTACTGTCCCAGGATGTCTCGCTTGTCAGATTAAATTTAGGACCTCCTTCAAATAGAGAAAATGGAATAAACACTGCTGTGCATTTTTGCAGTGGCTACCAATTTTATTTCACTCATTTTGCTTCCCTAGTTTTATATTGCAGACATCTGAGCAAGGGGAGATGATGTTTGATGTATTTTAAATCAAGTACTTGGGTTACCCATATGATGTTCCATCATAATCCCCTGCACTAGAATAAATCAAGTACCCTTAAGTCCCGTTTCTGTTTTCTGGTGATGACAGAGTAAATCCTCTTAYTCCCCCTTTTTAAATGCCCTTCTCTAATATTTTTGAAATGTATACTTTCTAAACACATTTTTAATTGACAGCTTTGCTCTAAGATCTTTTTTCTACCATTGTCCCGAATGCGAGACCCACACTTCCTGTAGATCCACTGCAGTCCATTTAATTCAAGGATTCAACCACACYGTATATTGCTTTCTCTTTTCCAATCAGCAGAGGCAGTGCAGGTTTGTTTGGAGGAAAAACAAATAACAAAAAAACCACAAATCCTAACCACCAAAGAGCTGTGTGGTAAATGTATTTGTAGTCCATCAGGGCCTAGTTTTCCAGGAGCCAGGAGTTGATACTGCATCCTGCTGGAGTCAAAGCTTTGGAAAGCTGAAGGAGTGTCCCAGATGTCCAAGTCTGTCACATCTGTCTTCATGGATATTTCCTTTAGTAGGTTCTGAGGGAGAAGAAGATAAAGAGAAGCACATCAGGAGCTTCAAATGCTTCTATATTATATCACTTAAAATAAGTGACTGACTCCTAGTACCTCTTTAAAAAAAACAGCAAACAAAAAACCCTCTGTTGTGCCTTTCTTGYTGTGTATAGTAACCTTGTGTTTCAACGTCTTCTTCTTGGAGGTGTTTGCTCTGGGGAAAAAGAACTGATCCCTGAGTGCCTGCGGTGGAAGAGCCCATCCTACCCTCAGAAGGCCCTGCTAAGGAGAATTCCTGATTTTGAGGTACTGAGAATTCCAGCCCAGTAACATACAGGAGTAGCAGTGGCTGAAAATTACTCCCCATTATGCMTTCAGCGACCCAAGGATAAAGCGGGATCTGCAATGCTAAGGGGAGGAACTGGGGGGCAAAGGGAAGTCCTCACTCACATGAGCTTCAGTGCAGAATCTCTGCCAGCTTTTCCTCGTAGTACTGGAAGTTCTCTTGAATGTCCTCCCACGGCACGAAAGCCTTCGCTTCCTGCCCTTCCTCTTGTTCCACAAAGTTCTGCCAGACATACTCAAAGTCTTGAGGCTTCATAATCCTCAGCTTGCAGCCAGCTGCCTTCATTTTTTTCAGGGCAGCCTGCATTTCTGGCTCTTCCCACATGAAGAGGCGCCCTACCATGATGGTGAGGCGCAGGTTCTTGTTCTTCCGCAGGGTCTCCGTTATGCGATCAGCACAGGTCACGCACGGGCTGGACGAGACGTACCAGGTGATGTTGTAGCGGGTGCTTGATTCACACTTGGGCAGAATAGTGTTAAAGAAAGCAATTTCTGCATGTGCTGCTGCGTGCTCGTCTTCCAGATAGCCCCGAGAAGTTACTGACTCTTTGCCTTGGGTCTCCAGGACATAACACAGGAAGGTTTTGTTCCTACCTGAACTGTACTCCACGTTCCTGAACTGGAATTTGAAAAATATCGCTGGGAGGCGCTCCCTGTAGAGAGGGGAGAGGAGAGAATGAGGCGTTAGTTCCCGTGTGATCTTGGATGGGTTACTCAGTGGCCTGTGGCC
Source organism: Eudromia elegans (assembly GCA_003342815.1). Classification (NCBI taxonomy): domain Eukaryota; kingdom Metazoa; phylum Chordata; class Aves; order Tinamiformes; family Tinamidae; genus Eudromia; species Eudromia elegans. Next base: position 1,511,367 of record PTEX01000133.1, on the reverse strand, counting down.
ATATTCCTCCATATAGAGTGGAGATGCTGTCTATGGAAGCATAAAAATTACATCAGCACTTACAAAATGCTCAGCTGCTTCTGCCATGTGGTGAGGCTTCCAGCCCTGTTCTGACATCCTAGTCTTTTCCACTTATTTTGACAGACTTCGACTGGGAATTTCCAGCATCTGTACTGAGGTATTTGACCAGGAACTTGCTGCTTAATAGCATTTCTGGAGGCTGTGCTATTTACTGTTTGCAAGGTGGGTCAGCAATTGGCTTTCTTCCAGGCTTAATGCACTTGAAGACTGAACTCTCCCTCTACTGTTTTCTAGGCTGTTAACAGTGTTCTGCCACTGTGTTGAACTGTTAATTTGCAGAATCTGTTGGTGGAAATTGTGAGGATGGTAACTCTGGCATTGCCAATTTATGTTACCCTCAGTGCTTTTGCAATCTCAGTTTCCTCTGGGTAGAGGCACGTGTGACTGACTATTTGCAGTACATGTGTGTTCCGGTTTTACTGCTCTCGTATCAGTGGAATACTAATATTTAGCAGAACTGTGCGGTGGCTTTGGTTTAATATAAGTATCCGAGATCAGATCTAGCTTTGCTATGAAATGAATGTATTTCTGACTGGATTTCGATTGTTGTCTCGTGGATACTACTGACAAACTTTGGTCACTTCGGCATTTCTAAATTAACATCTGAACACTGTGGTTGTTAATGACCTTTTTACAGTCCTCTTTCACCCGAACAAGGTAGTCTGCTGTTTCTAGGGAAGATAAAGTTAGTTCCTTAGAATCCTGTGTGTGGCCCTTACTGCAGAGTGAAGAGGTGACACAGAGCTGCCTCGTCGCATAGCACCTGTCTCCCTAATTGAGTACCAGGCTGTGCCCCCATAGCATCTAACTGTGGAGTTTCATCAGTACAGGAACTCGTGCCTAAAGGATGCCAGGTGGAAGTGTGAAAAACATACTGCTGATGAAGTGCCTGGAGACTTGGTGAATGCCACAGAGGATGGAGATGCAGATTGCACAAAGCAAAGCCGAAGGGAAGTAATGAAAAGTAGTAACACAACATTTCATTTATTATGTGCTGGTAATCTTCTGGCATGTTGTATTTTTCTCATCTGAGTTTTAAGTGGACCTATAACCTTGATATTCCCAGCGGGGCAATAATGAATCTTTGTAAAACAGTAAGTGTCTCATTCATCCCTGTCTCATCTACAGTCAGATGTTAATGTCAGGCGTCTCCAGGGGCACACGAGGCAAAGGTTGGGAGCGAGTCAGGCTTTGGAAATCTTAATTGGGGAGAGCAACGAGGCTGGTGCAGAGCCTTGTTCTGCTGAGGGAAGGATAATTTGAACGGCACCATCTCACACAGTGTCTCCAGAGCCAGTGGAAGTGCGTGGTATAGAAGGGAGTGAACAGACTGCAGAGTCRGGACATGATACTCGTTTCCTAGTGTGGGAACAGCAGGTGAATGGGCTGTTTATTTGCTAGTGGAAAATCTTGTTTTGGGTCACCGTGAAGGTGTTGCAGGTCAGAACAAGGACTGTACATGGAGGGCTGGATCTTGGGCCTTCTAGAATTGATAGATATCTTCCTACAGAGTGCAATAAATAATGCCTTGCTTGGACTGCATAAAATGTCCTGASTAGTCTGATAGTCTGTGCAAATCAGAACAGGGGCCCTCAACAGAAGGCTAGTGTAGGGAACAGTCAGAAATTCTTCACTTATTTCTGTTTGCAAGTATAGCATTATATACTGCAAGCGAATGGCTTTTTTACATAGAAAGGGATTGACAACATGTGCTTTCTAAGTACATCATTTGGAATAAATTGCAGCTATCTTCAAGCTGCTTCTGTTGTGTTATTTTGAAAGTTTAAATACAATTTTCCATAAAAATGTGGGGAATATCTCCTGGCTATGTGCGTGTGCACCACTCCTGCCTTTTTAATGCAGCCAGGAAGTCTCTTGTTGCCAAAGTTCTGTGGCGTTTCTCACTTTTGATAAGCTAAAACATAAAAGAACATCCTCCCTGTTTAATTTTTATGATACTACAGTCGTATCTAGGGGTCCATTCGTGCATGTTGCAAAGATTCACAGTGAAAGGCCTGGAGTTACAGTTCACACTTCTGGCATGGATTTCCCCACAGTGTGATTCCAGCGGCACTTGGAGTAGCCGTGCTCTGCACCAGCCAACTGGTGTGAGTGCTGATGGGGCTGGCTTGGCCGAGCTGTACTCTGCACTGAGAGACAAAGATCATTAGCCTTAACCCAGATAATGGGAGCATGCACTGGCACGCACAAATTCTACTCAGCAAGGCTACTTTTAACATCCTTTCTTAGCGTCTTGACCTCTCTTCACCTACTTCAGATGACTCAGTTATCTCTTAAAAGCTTGTCSCTTTTTCTGTAAGATGAATTGTGAAATTTCCACAGATTGCCTTGAAGAGCATGGCAACACTGTAATGTAGCATAGTGTCTCTTTTCCCTGAAAATATTTTAAAATAAAGTTACATGTTCAAGGACAGTRCATCAGAATCATTGGGAGGCTCGTTCCTAATTTAACTCTCTTGACTGCAAAGCAGTTACATTAGTGAGGAAACTGCATACGTTTAAACGTGAGTGATCTGAACCAGGATGTGTTGTCTCGAAGGTGTGTTTAGTGAGGCCTCGTGGAAAGATCTTAYTGCTTATCATCTAGGCATCTGTCTAAGAGTATTTGGGACATTCACCTAAATGTGTCTCCGCAACATGGAAGATGCATCAGTTTGATTAGTAAGTTTCCAGTAGAGCAGCGAAGCTAAGGGCTCTTTCCAAGCCTGGAGTATCAGGCTAAGAGCTTGGAAACTTCGCTGGTCATGGATATGTGAGGCAAGCAATGAACAGCGTGGRCTAGTGCACGAGAATCCGTTTAACCCCACGCGAGGGGAGCAGGGAGGGCATTCCAGCACAAGTGTAAATTGTAAACGTCTCCCCAGATAGGACTTGGCCAAGTCGCTGCACTCTGACCTGCTGCCTCCCTTCTCAGCACCAGGGCTTGGGATGTGTTGCCTCTGTCCGCTGAGAGGCTGGAAAATTCATTCACAGCAAGTGATTCAGCAAGGAAAGGCTGGGAAAGAGCAAACTRCGCGTGCCGTAAGGCTGCATGCACCTTGGGAAGGGGTGTGTGGCACAGTCAGGCCTCACAGCTGCACCTGACAGTCCTGMTGATTGATTAAAAAGTGAAGTACTCCAGTAGTATTGTTCATACAGGTAGAATTACGTTAGTAGGAGCCAAGGATTTACCACTTCTATAAGGAACCTCATTTACACCCCTCCTCCCTGAGATGTGTGAATAAATGGAGGAAGTGTAAATGAGTGTGTCCACTTAAGTGGCATGAGATTTGCACAGCCGGAGATTTTATTTATCCAGGGTTGAGTTGAAGCAAATAATGACAAAAAAAGGGGAGGCTTAATGTTCTTAAACGGGGTGATTAGCTTCCTAGTGTTCTATTTGATAAGCCACGCTCCTTAGAGCCATAAGCAACAGGTTGAAAACTTGGCTGAGTGTCATAAAATGCTCCTAATCCAAGGGCTGAAACTGGAATGCTTGAGTAGTACACAGTGTAATTGAATTTAAGTGCTTGGACAGTTGGAATTAATGTGTTTTCTCATAATTCACATAACTGGCTTAATTGGCTGAAAATCTGTAAATAATTAGAAAATCCAAACAGTGATTTCGCTAGGTTGAGTGTAGTCACAGGGTGCTTATTATAATGAAGTAAAAATTGCTGGATTTTTCTGTACCTCTTGAATGCTCCTTTGGTATTTCTGCTCTRCTTCCTCATTTCTCGCCTTCAGGAGCTGGCATTTCAGTAACAGACTAGTCATTAGGGGAGAGTTAGTCATGATTCCTCCAAGAGTTGCAGGTATTTGCAAGCAGTTTCCCATTAGATGTGATGAGCACAGTGTAAATACCCAATGCCGACAGCTCTGTGGTGCCTCAGCAGAATATCCAAAAACTTCTATTTCAGAACCTCAGCCTCCCACGGGCAGCACCCCTCATGCTCTCCCTATTGCCTTTCCAGAGTGGAAACTCCTGGCAGGTTCTACAAGATCTCGTAATTTCAACAAATAGTTTAATTGAAAGAAGATTCTAATAAATTTCTTCTCATCCACAATTAGCATGCTGAAACCCATGCAGATCTCTGAGGTTAGTAAGGAAGTTGAAGATACTCCCCAATTCCTTTGCAGTTCTCTTAGTAAGCTGAATTTTGCAGAACTGAAAAATGGTGTTTTCTCACTGAGATTCATTCAGTACATGTCTAAAGTGTCTGGAAGCTGTCACCATATGTATTTTTGGTCCAATGGCTAGTATAAATGATTTGGGGGATCTTAGCTCAGCTCCTAGCAGAGGGAATGCTTTTCTCAAAGTCACTGCTCCAGCAGGCATGTAATATTTCCGTGATTGTCTACGACAGATATAGAGGAAAAGCTGTGAACCATCTCACCCCAAGAGATTTTCAGAACAGACACATATTAAGAAGAAAACTCTTTTGTCATGCCTGCCCAAGGAAGTAATCCACTCGTGCAAGAGAGGAGATGCAGGTGCTGTCCTGCCTTGTGCATCCTTCTCAGATTGGCCTGCTAAGTTGTTTGCAGTATCTGTCTCACTGGTGACAATGTCACGGGCAGAAAGCTTCCAAGTGGGATTTGAGAGCCTGGCCTGAAGGTTTACATCAAAGGCAGCTAGAAAAAAAGCCTGTTTCTGTTCTACAAACTGGGAACATTCCCTCGGTGACTGCTSAGGGAGAGCAGAGGGAAGACTTACATGGTGTTACTACAAGAATTGTGACATGCTTAGAGATAGTAGATTACATTTTTTTATTATTATTTTTTGCAGCTTTCTAGCATATATTGTTAGTGCACATTCACTTGTCTGTTGACTATTAATTATTAAAAATAATCCTGTTATCAATATTGTAGAATTTCATAAGGAACCTTTTAGGCAGGATATTTCAGGAGGATTAAGAATTCACAAATGGGACCAGATTTCTGACCGAGTTCAGCTCTCAGTCATATCTGCCTCTTTCAAAGGCCAGGCTCAGCGGAGCAGAGGGAGCTGCTTTGCAGTCTTGAAAATTGGCTCTTGTTTTGGTGCCTTTATGTGTATCAGGCTCCTTTGAAAGTCAGGATCCAGCTGTGGCTGCGGAGCTCTGGAAAATGTGGRGTTTTATTTTTCTCCCTTGAAAAATCTACCACTTAGGTCCATAAACCAAAACAGCCATAGCGGGGGTATTTTTTTTCTAATCCACAGATAGAGGAATTTTCAGAGGAGAGCCATTGATTACTGCAAGAAATCAATACTGAAGTGCTCATCAGGGGCCACTTTGCTCTCTCCTGGTATTACCAGTCAAGTGATTCCWCTGCAGTCAGTGTGACTGTGAGGGAATCGGGAATGAAGAGAAGCGGAGCTGCTCGCAGAAAGCAAACAGGTTTGCCTGGCTGCCTGGCTGCCCTGAGCCCCTCCTGCATAAACGCAGCAGAACTTTAAACTGAAGTGCACAGTAATGAAAGCCCATACTTAATACTATTTACACACACACAGAATTGCCCTGTATTATGTTTTCACCTCTGATTACCCGATATCAGAGCTGAGGCAGAGACCTTTGGAGATCTCCACYTCGGTCTTTATATCCCTCTTTATATCCAAACCTCTTACCCTGTCACAATTTCGAATGGTGGCAGATCTTCCCGCTTCACCTTCTTCTTCTTCTTCTCCTCGCCCTCTTCTGCGTTGTCAGGTTCTCCATTCTGGGTATCGCTGGGCTCCTGCTTTTCTGCCATCTTCTTCAATACAGGAATACTCAGTTATTGGCACTGGGAAAGAGAAAGAGCGATTTCTGAGAGCGCTCCGGGAGCAGAGACAGCAGTGGCGGGAGGGAAAAAACAGAGCGGGGAGTTCCTGCACTGGACGCAGTTGTCGGGAGCTAAATATGGAACAAAGCAGCAGGGAGAGACTCGCTGGGGTAGGATGACCCCGCTCTCAGATGTCGCCTCCTCGCCTTGCTTTTGCTAGGTCTTTTTAACGATCCTTCTTGCTCCCCTTTTAATTTAAAATTAAGTGACGATTTCGCTGTGGGCGGGTTAAGCGATAGATGGAAAGTCCTGGAAGCCTAAGGATCTATTTATCCGTTAGTATGACAGATAGCTGGCAAGATGCACAGCTGGCAGCCTCTTCATCTGCCTTCGTTTGCCTGTTTCTCACGTTGCTGACCTTGAAGGACCACTGTTTGGGCCAGGAAGGGATGTTCCTCACTCGTTGGGCCGAAACCCCCAGTTGTTGGTGCATTGGGCCAAGCTGAATCCCAATGGGGCTACCGGGAGCTTTGCAGCACGGGAGCAGTAAACTGCTTTTCCTTCCACCCTGCTCTTCCTTGAGGGGCACGCTGAAACCAGGGCTCGAACAGGATGAAATCCTGGGCTTGCTGAAGGCAGTGCCACACATCCTATTGATGTAAATGCAAGGCAGAACCTTTTCCCAAATCTTTTCTGCTAGGTTTATAATTCGCAGAGGGACAATATTTCTGGCGCAGGGCCGTTCCTAGCAGAGATCAGAGCATTTGGAAAGGGCTCGTTTTAAGGACCGTTGCAGTATTTCTGTGTTTCTTTCGCTGTTGCCAGGGATGCAGGCACTGGACAGGACTGCAGTGAGGCCAGAGAATGGCAAAGCTGGGAGGCAGCGAGGAGATGGGWTGAGAAGGACGGTGGGTGTGCAGACCTGGACGTTACGTGGAGCAGCTGGGACAGGTATGTGCGACGTGCCAAGGACCCTGGAGAGCCTCTGGTCAAACGCTTATTGTGGCTGCTGGAGCCGTGTGCTGGGCAGTGCRATGCCCTCCGGGGAACTAGAGATTTTATCGATGCAAATTCGGGGTRTTCCCTTTGCTTGGCACTGAATCAGGCAAATATCTCAAAGGGTAACTTGGAAGGATGCTTGGGATTAGTTTAGGTTTCACGTTAGCGCTAAGAAACGGGTTTATATGTTCTAGGTTTGGAGGSTTGTATCCAGGATTATGTGAAGTCTTTCCAATTTCTCACTCCAAATTTCAATCACTTAAAGAGAAAATTCATATAAACCCCATGTGAGCCAAGCTTAATGAAAACCCAAGTAAGATTTTTCTGAGAGACTAATCCTGTTATGTCATTAGAGTGGAAATAAATGGGAAGTGTGTAGCCATGCAGAACCCATGTCTTAGCCAAAGCGTATTGGAAATCAAACCTCCAATATCTTGGGCTCTGCACGGATCTCAGAACCCATGATCATCCAGGTTTGGATAAATATGAAATACTGGGCTGTATTTGATTAAGTGTTCAGTCTACGTGTATTGGAAGACCTGCCTGTTAGTTGGAGGCGGGTAGATTATGAGGGTAGAAATCTCCGCATTCAGGCAAAACTTGTTTTTTATGATAGCATTGTAGCCAGCTCGTGTACAATTTTAGAGTGGTCTACACTAAAYAAACTCGTGCCATTGGGCCGAAAATTTGTTTTCTGGCTGCTTCTTTAGTGCTTTTGCTAACAGCAGCCCAACCTGTCTGCATTTCTCTGGGAATCACAACCCTCTGTGCAGCTTTTCCTTAGCAGCATCATTGAAATGCAGTTGTTCTGTGGACACCACCCACCCGCTTCCTCCCACACTGTTTGCTAGTGATGAGAGGTTGTTTATGTGATGATTGACACAGCTGGCATGGAGAGTATTGTGACAACAGTGCAGGCAAGGATTTGACAAGCTCCAAGACACCCTATCCATGGAACATAAAACTTTCCTTTTCACGGTGCAGGATTGTATTTATTTTTAAGGTCGAAATGCTTTTCCTGGAGGGCAGGTGTAGTGTTTGTCCTCTTGCGTGGTAACTCTGCTCACATTCCCTCTCCCATGTCCAATTACTTTCACCTTTGACATTTCTGGCAGTGGTTTTGGAGATGGGAATCCTCTCTTAATGAGTGGTGCCTTGGCTGCGTCTTCCCCCTAAGCTTTAAAGAAAGCAATCCAGCCCCTCTCCAGGCGCTCCGAGCCACTTCTCGTTATTTTTGGAAGCTCCTGGCTGCCRGTGCCCCATCTTTCCTGCCGCCTTTAGCTCTCGCTGGCCGGGCCCCTCTGCAGAGTTCAGTGCTGAGCTCYAATCTAATCTCCGGAATGTGGCTCTCGACGCTGCCTCTGCCCGGCCATTACCCAGCTGCTTCACAGCTCCATCTAGGGCAGTGCACTAAATAGTCATGATTCACCCCCCTGCAGCGTCCGCCCGCGCCAAAAATATAAAGGGAGCCACAGAGTTGCTGTCAATCTGACATTTTGCATTAGCCGCAGGGCCGAAAGCTTTGATCGATTTTGTTCAGTTGTTTCTCAGTGACCCTGGTTCCCCCCGAGTGGGTGCGTGTGTATCAGGGTGTGCATGCATGGGCCTAACGACTAAGCCAGTAATGGAAGTGGTTTTTCTATGAGCTAGTTCAGAGGAGAAGGTGGGTAAGGGTGCAGAGAGGTGCCAGAGATGCAGCTAGCCTCACACAAGGACTTCCCAGTGGCACTTAGGTTGACTAAAACCACTGCACTTGCCAATCAGCATTTGCATCAAGGCTTCCTTCTGCCCCTCTTGCTGCTGATTTAATGTTTTATTTAGTTGACCGTGAATTTTGTACTGCTCCGAGAGCCCTGTAGAGCGGGATCTGTTTAGGAACAGGAGAGGCACCAGGATCCGTGTGGATGTCGGCTCCTGCACAGGGAGCAGGAGAACGGACCGGTTGCCTCTCCTGGGTTGTTCCCACACGGCGAGGGCCRAATCGTCCTCACTTATGGGAGCACCTCGTAGGCTCTCCCACTGACCCCACGTGCCCAGCGCAGCTGGCAGCGCCGGATGTTCTCCGGTGGGTAATCCTGGGTGGGCTAAGATGGCAACCTGTACTGGGAAGATCTTTCTGGCTTTGGTGGGATCTTGGATACTGAGACCTGATCCTGCATCCTGGTCCAGAAGAGATGTTTTGTTTGTTTGTTTTCCACTGACTTTAGGGGCGTCTTGAAACAATCTGGTGACTTTTCTCCCATCTTAAATGAGTACCTCATGTAGAAAGTTAAAGAGATTGCACCTCATTCCCTTGCTGTGTCTCCGGCCCGGGATCCGCTCCTAGCTGCAGGAGTCCCTTTCCTACGTGCGGATCGTGGTTACCCTGCCCTGGTCACAGAGGGGCAGTAGAAGAGACCCRACTGCAGAAGTCCTTGCTGGGGTAGGGAGGCTTTATTGTGTTCTCGGGCTGGAGGAACACGTTTGGGTAGAGCCAAGGGTGAAATAAGATCCCGGCTCTGTGAGTCACGACTCAGACGTGCTCTCTATTCCAAGGGGACAGCTGGTGGCAGTAACAAAACATCTCCCTAGATACGTTGTCTGGCAGCAATCCCCCTCCTGTTTTTTCCAGCTGTAACTACCGTTACGTGGTAAATAAATAAACGCTCTGTGACAGTGATGTGCAGAGGCAGCTCCCCTGGTGGGCCCTCGCTYGCCCCTTCGCCGCCTCCCAGCCCATGGCCGGACAGGAACACTGAGAGTTACAGGGAAGGAAGCGCTGGGTTCAGGCACTGCAGAATCCGGCACGTTTTTCCCTGTGGGAAGCAGCGCGGCAGAGCCCAGGTGAGCGGAGGGCCGGGAGAGAGAGAGAGGTGCCTTCACCTCCCTGCCTTCCTCATCCTCGCCGCCGTGCCCGTGCCCTGTGCATCCTCCCGCTGACCGCCCTGCTGCCGAGCAGGGAAGGAGCCCGCTTCGTTGGTGGGCACTGTGGGCCACCCAATGAATTGGAAGCCCAATGTGAAGTTACTGACGGCTCCGGGCAGCGCCGCCTGCTTCGTGCCGGGCTCCCGCCGCTCTCCCGGGGCTGCGGGCGCGGGGACACGCGCGGTGTCCCCGGGCTCGCGCCCTGCCTGCCTGCTGGCCCTGCCTGCAGCACAGCTCCACACGCGCAGCAGCCCCGGTGGCCGTTCCTGACCCTTGGAGCCAGGGTGTTCGCCRAACCAGACGGTAAATTATTAAATGACACTTAGGAGACGAAGCGGGGTTGTATGTCAGGGCGCTTTTGTTTATACACAAATACTGAGTATCCAGCTGCAGGAGATGTGCCCAGAGATCAAGTGTACAACCGGTTTCGCATGGGATGAGGTCGTTGTTGGACACGGTGATCTGAGAGGTGTCTCTTTCTCCGAATGCCACGACCCCGTGGCCGCTGTCACCAAGGCCTGGCCTTTGTGTGAGTCACGGCCGAGCACACGGACCCCCACGGGGCTCTCGTGGGCTGTGCTGAGCCCCAACGTGCTCAATGGTCCTTAAGCTTCTACCAGGGSCTGAGCAAAACCCTTGGGGCAGCTGTGCCAGCCACCTGCCTAGGGAATTTTCTCGGTGCTCTTGGATTCAGCGAGAAAAAGGCAAGACCTGCCSTGAAGGGCTGCGTGGCCACATGGTTCACCCAGCCAGGGTGGCACCAGGAGCAAAGGCCACTTCATGGAGCGCTGACGGGAAGCCCGGGCCCCCTTGTTGCACAGAGGCAGCGGCTCCCTTTGCTCTGCACCACCAAGATAAATGGGAAATTTTCTAGACGGCTGCCTGTGAAATGCTGTTCAAGTTATTTTTGTGCAAGGAGATTTACTGTGTCTGTTTAAAAGCAAGTATACTAAACAATGCTTTAAATATTCATACAAGAGGGTGCTTTGCAGAATTTAAATTTGTCAATTGATTTTAGGCAATATTGTCTATATTGCACATATTGCTTAGGAACATTTGCAATTTTTACTGCCTGCAAGAAAATGCAAGGAACAGAGAAAAGCTTTCTGTGAATTCATAGGTGGATTGGAAGGAAGAGGAACTGAAATGATGACAAGAGCAAGTCAGCTGGTCACACTGGTTGGAAAAATGGGAAGGCAGAGAGAGTAAGCATGAAAAATTAAAACAAAACCCTGTTATTCTTAATACAAAGTTTTGTTTTACCTGACTGAAAAAAAATGGGAGCAAATAGAGAGAGGAGGAATTTATGAAGGCTCTTCACAGTGACCATATATCTAATTTGGAAATGTTATTAAAATGTTGCTGGCTTTAATCAGATCTAGAGTCACTTACCAGCTTTAATGTGGTTAGATGCTACCGTTGCCCCATTCAGGAGCAGAGAGCTCTGTACAGACGGGCCCCATTCCTGATGGCTTCACTGGGTGGCTCTGCTCGTGGCCAGGCCTCGGTGTGGCCGCACTAACTAGGGACGCGCGGGATGAGGATCGGGTGCCCTATGTCTTTCTTAACTCCACCAAACCGAATCTCGGTGCAGGCACTAGTTTCCTCCAAAAAAGAGAGAATTTATGTCTTCCAGTCCTTTCATGTGTAGCTCCCTGGAGATATACACACGAGGCATTACTGTAAATAAGCACAGTGATRACACGCAGCCATATAAAGCCCTGGGATATAGAGGTGGGTGTTTTTAAGTAGCTTGTGATCTTTCTAGTGCTGCTTTATAGCCTGCAGCTGCTTGCAGAGGCCTCTTCTTGTGTATCTCTATTTGCAATGTGCTTGCAAGCCCYGTCCTGAATATAGGTGTCCTGCAGCCAGAAGGGAAAAATAATGGATGAGATCAAAATGGTGAAACAAGTAGTAAAGCAAGAATAACTTGGTTTATTTATTTTCCAAACAAAATTGTTTTTATTAAAAGCAGGCACAATTTATTTTACATCCCCAGCTAAGCCCCCCTTCCCAAATACGCGTTTACCCACCCAGCTTCATGTACAGTTAGCTGCCAGGAAGAAGATACACTTACCACTTTTCGTCACATACATCGCTTCTATCAATTAAAAATTAATAATACTAAATATTCCCCAACAGGCAGCAACTTTTAMGTTTCAGATCTATCAAACACAAGGGCCTGAATAAAGGAGGGACAGGAGCTAGGCCATTCACCTTTTGTGTCTGATTCTGTATCATGGGCTGCTCACAGCTGAATAACATGTATAGTTTAATCTTTCCCGATTAATTCCTGAGTGCCTGATTAATCTTTAGGAATGGAAAGGCTCTGGGTAAGACACTGTACTGCACCTGACAGGTTTTGAATGGGACCTTTGGGCAATCGTGTCATTATAACCTTCAAGGCAATGTGAGCAAGCTTTTAATTTTACAAAAGCGCCTGTGTTTCAGTACTTAAAAAAAAATATGTTAAGTATTTTTTCAAAGGCACTGATGTTAGCTTTCCTGTTCTGGTGAGGAACAGCACACAGAGGTGCCAGGGAGAAATTTCCTCGTGGGACAAGCATTTGCATTCTAATCATTGTTGCTTTATCCTGGAGCACGGATCTCAAGAAGCACGACGCTCCACAAATAGCAGGCGAAGTGCCGAATCTCCGCGGACGCGCAGAACAAGACAGATTGCTGCTTGCTCAGAACCTGTCAGATCAAAAGGTAATGGTAAACAGCGCAGGCCGGAGGAGACGTGAAAATGGAGCAACGGCAAGAATAACAAGGGGGGAAAAAAAGTAGATTTTAAAAAATTAGTTTGCATGAATGAAGGGCATCTTTGGTTCATGGCAGAAGGAGAGAGAGGATCTACATGTGCGTGAACAAGTTCTGCTCTCGCGGGGACTGGTAGCAATTCAGAGTGATTTCATTGATTCCAGGATTGCTGCTCTGAATCACACTGCTAGAGGAGATGCAATTTTGGCTGGTGGAATTTGACATGGTGCAGTTAAGGTCCCCATACAGCTGTAGCCCCAAAGCCTCTGCAGCGCTGGACGAGAAGGTTCCCAGGTTAGAGAGGCAGGGTTACCTTAAAGGAGCACGGCGGGCRCGTGGTGCAAACCTTCTTGCACACAACCTTGATGAGAGGGCGAGATGGAGACCTATTCTGATGCCTGTCCTAAAGTGAATCCCCCCCAGATTACTAGATCTTGCTTAACATCAATATTTAATTTCACAGAAGGCTTTAATTTCTCTCTGGCKCTTATTCAGTCTTGCTCGGTTTCGGCTCCGGGTTGTCCTTCCAGATGCGGATGGTGAGACAGGTCGCCATGGCCAGCCAGCCCAAGTAGGGCACCATGAGCAGCGTTGCTACCTTGTTAATGYGGTACCACGAGCACATCGTGCCTATCACCAGGCCGTCCAAGCACAGAATGTCAATCAGTGCCTGGAAGCAGACAGAGGAAAATCACTCCGTTGCCCTCTCCTGGGAACACACCATAAGCACTCCTAAAAGCAGTGAGGTAAAACAGCACGCACGCAAATTTAGCACTGAAATCCACCTCAACTGGTCCTAAAGCCCAGGACCTTGTCTCTCAACTCCCGGCAGTGGGATCTGAACGCATCACACCAGGAGCCAAGGCCAGTGTTAATCCTTGCTGTTGAGTTCCATGGGTTAATAGATAGTTTATGATGATCAGCGGCCCCTTCTATTGATACCACCTATGCACACACATCAGCTGCATGCTCATGATAGTACGAGTAGCTATTATCACTTCACAGTCTTTCTAAATGCACCTGGCATGCAAAGAATGACAAAATTCAGCTAGAAGCATTAGCCCTGCTCTGCGTCTTCATAATCCCCAGGCCTTGACACCTGAGCTAAGTGCTCCTTGAACTCGCCCCTAGCGCTGGATTCTGCTCCGYGGGGTCTCTCTCTGCTGTGTATCCTCCCCGTGCCCCTGCTGTGCACACTGCATTGCGTTGCCTGATAAGCCACTCGGGGTTGACGCCCCTACAGGGACACTAACTTYGCTGCTTGCTGCAGGAGGGTGTGACCCTCAGAGGGACTTATCTCCAACCCGGCATCCTTAACTAGGAGGGTCCTTAACTAGGACTACTGGCTCCCGGCTCTGCCGCCCTGCCCCAGCAGAGCCAGCCATCCGAGTGACAAGAACTGAGTGAGAGGTGCAGGGSCCGATACCATTGTCTAGACCAGGTGCAGCACGGACTGTGTCTGAGAAGAGCCCTTCCTCCTGCTCTGTTTACACTCCTGTATTTTATAACGCAGCTTAGGAACCCTCCAAACAATGTCCAGACCAGAGGCGGGGACACCGGCAAACAAATCTCCGGCACATGAATGTACGTCTAGATACGTTACCATCTTTAAGTTATGTATTCCGAAGAAGAAGGGGGGCCAAGCCCAGTTCAAGGCCAGCTGAGCCCCATAGAGGCCAAGCGGGATGATGGCTTTGCTGCTGCAGCCACCCAGGTCATTCCAGATCAGGTACGAGGCATAGCTGTGGAGAGGACAACCCACGTTAGCGCCCCGCAGGCAGTTCTGCTTCCAGGGGTTGGGATTATTGCCGTTTAATATTAGAGGGCATTTTTCATCTCTTTTGAACCAGGGCAACTCCAAGAATGTAACTACAATGCTTGCAAACCTCCCGTRCAAGTACTGTTTTCATGGGAAAGTGTCTCACAAAGTGAGTTTGCATGAGGGTTTTATTTGAATGGAAGTCGGCTGCATCCATGTCCCGCACTACTCTCAAACTGCTGGTTTATGTCGTACAGGTTTATGTCGTGCAGGGTGAAGCTGAAGAACGGCCCAGAAAGGGGCTCAGGCCGCACTTCCTCTTCTAGGAATAAGTCTACCTGACGTGTCTTGCTGGCACAGGGAAAAGGGATATCCTACAGTCCCTGTGAATGAATGAAGAGCCTGAAACGACTTCTCTGTCTCATCAAAACCAGCAGGAGAAGGGATGGAGCACTATGCAGAACTTACCCCATGCCAGTGTACAGGACAGTCCAAGCAACAGGGAATACTTTGCGGGATGGGCACCAGGAAGGTTTCTTTAGCTTCTCGTACCACCCAGGCATGTCTTTGCGATTGAGGAACCAGCCAACGAACCCCCCAACGTGAGGCAGGACGGTAAAACCAGCGGTGTACGCCCACATCCTTCTGTGCTGAGGTGAAGGAGTCTTTTGCCTGTTGTAAATTAAAAGCAATAAYTGATCATCACTTAGAAAGAACATTTCTTCCCACCTTGATCTTTCAGGCTCTCTCTCTAATAGCCTATATATCACTTTAGTGGCCCAGCCAGAAGAGAAGTGTTTAAATTGTATTCAGCTCTGCCACAGACTCCCCTCTGCCCATTTGCCTGCCTGTGACATAGGGGAAATTATTTTTGCCATGCTTATGCTTTGTCTTTGGCCTACTAAGCCAGCTGGCTCCTACGTGCCATTTTATAGTTCCTTAGACTGTGTATGTGACAGGGTTCACCTGAGGTGGTTATATCCTTAGACGACAAGACTGCAGTTGCTTTTATCGTCCCGCTTCTGCACGCATAAGTCAGTGTAGAAACTTTACTGTGCGTTCGTGGAGGCTGCACATCTCAGCAGAGCTGTTATCTCCACTTTGCATGCTCCTCTGAGGAGGGAAACTCAGGCACAACGTGCTCAGGTTCCCCGCTCTGTTCTGACTGCAGCTAATTTTTCACCATGAACTTACATTTTAAATGAGATCTACCCCAAGACATTTTTTTTCCTCACCAAATTTTGAGTGATCTATGAACCCTGCTTAATCCTCTCCACATCATAGCATGCAGAGGAGGATTCTTACCTCTGTATCACAAATGGGCAAGCTGAGACACACCAGCAGGTTTTGAGTTGCTCACAATCTTACAACTTCATTGCATAAAAGGAACATTTACTTTAATAATAACATTATGCTCCCTCACGAGACAGCTGTGATAAGGATAACATCAACATTTCATTCTGTCCTGTATCTTCCTCTGCCATCATCAATAGGCTCCTGAACCTATTACTGTTGTGTCCTTCCTCCATCTGCCACTATATTGGCTTTCCCTTTTGCTCCGTTCATGAGCTAAGGCTGAATTAGCATTCCGCTGGGATAGCAGGCAGGATGCTTCAGGAGTGCAGCAGTTCTGGACTCGCTGTCAGCATCAGTCCTAGAGGCACCTGAGCAAACGCGCGAGGGAAAGATGGTKGTTTTGAGCAGTGCAAGAGCAGAGAGGCAGACTCAGAAAATTCCCTCGTCCTGAGAAACGCCCCTGGGAAGCTGGTGCTCTGAATGCTGGACAGGGAAGCAGAGAGCAGGAGGAAAGAACTGCTCTGCATCGTCATTTCTGTTTGGGACTTTAATTCACAATTAACACATCGCTATATCCTGTGCTAATTATTATTATTATCATCACACTACAAAGCATTCTGCTTTAGAAACACACACCAGCAGTACAAGCCAATTTACACATCAATAAGGGACAAATACTCCAGACACCATCTCTGACAACTCCTTTACCAGACAATTTATAGTACTATTAAAGTGTCTGTGAAGCCAGAAAATCCAGCCAACACTGAGCAAAATAATAGCTGCTAGTTCTGTATTTAAAATGTAAAATAGCATTGTAATAGTGCATCTATAGAAAAAAGTAAAATGCAAAAACTAGACTTTTTGCCCCCTCCCAACTCCTTTGTTGTTGCCAGACTAGCCTGATAGAGGCTGCACAAGTAACTAATGGTTGAAAATACATTATGATAATACTCTGTTTTGGCTCACTGCTGTTAGAACTGACAGGGTTTGAGTTATAAGAACCTTACCGTCGCTTACTGCCTTCCGCTCTCTTGCAAAGAAAACGGGTTGGATTTCCAGGGCCAGCTCCTGTCTGTAATGTTGGTGCTTCTACACAGTGAAGAAATTGTCAGCGGAGTTTTACCTAAATAGCAGAGAAAGGGGGTGTGTGTGTGTGGCTCTATCAGATTACACAACAGAGCCCACACGGCAAGAATTGCAGGAGATCTGCTGCTGGAGGTTGAGTAACTGTCATCAGCAGAGGGTGGATCCGGCTCAAASCCCGCGTAAAAGCCCCGCGCGAGGCCCTGCCTCGTGCCTTGCTTTGCTCACCAGGGTCTGTCTTGTCCGCAGGGTCTCTTGACACCTCCTTACCTGGCTGGGAGGACGTCACATAGCAGAAAGCGTGTGCCAGACGTGTACAAATGAACGTGGTAAGTGTGTAAGAGCCGCTCTGTAAGGGGCTGTTGTGTGTAAGTGCAGAATAACGGGGCTTCGAGGCATGTTACGGGGCTGTGAGCAGAGCTGCCCCGCTTTACTCCTGCCCTGCACACCCGTGGGCCCGTGGGGATGAGTAAGAGGCGGAAGGAGCCGGCGGCGAGTACGAGACCGCGCTGCCGTTCCCGGCCCCGGCGCGCCGTGCAGCGGAACAGCGAGGAAGCGGGCGCTCGCCGGGCTCTCCTGGACGCTCCCCCTTGGCCAAAATCACTGGAAACCACTGGAATCTAAAATAAAGACATTACGCGGGCATGTTAAATGAAAAAGAAAAAAGCTAGAAATCAATTGCCATTAGTAAGCTGTCAGCAAGGAATGGGGAATTAAACACTAATTTACTTCAGTTATGGGTCATTACCTGAATTTCATGGCCAAAGGCAGGATTGCTGATTCCTAGCAGAACATAATATTACAGTTATAACATAGAACCAATGAGATCTTTTACTTTATTGTACTCAGAAGAAAATGATTTTTTTGTGGGAGGACAGAGACAAAAAGCTATGTAAAGGGCCAGATTTTCAGTCACCATAAAATCAATGTACTGCTATAGAGATGGTGTGTTTTTATAGCGGAATTGCCACTTTGGAACAACAGATGCAACACACATTAATCAAGCAGTAGCCACCTGCATATCCGTGCAGAGTCTGTTGCTATTTCCAATTAGAAACTTTTGTCATGCAACAGTGCAGCTACTGGACGTAACGGAGCGGTTTCCACTCACTGCTGACTGTCCCCTGAAGCAGTAATCATGCAGATTGCTGGTCAATATTATCTCTTCATGAGGCTTCAGCATCTTTGTCAGAAAGCAAGCCGTTCAGTAGTTTTAGGGGGTAGGATTCCCTTTGAGTGCAAAGCCGTGATTACTCAGTAACCTGCTGGCCATATGGCAATGACATTTCCGGGCCACTTTGGAATCTAATGTACTGGGTGAATTGAAAATTAAGGGTCAAATCACAAGAGTCCTTGTAAACTGGTGGAATTGGGAATGGTGTTTCCTGAGTGGGGAATAGCAAGCGCAAGGAGGAAAAAATTAGCAGAGACCATTACAGGCCAGACAGTCACTATCAGTCTTGCTTGAGCTTGAGCTTTTCAGCAAAGAGGGACAACTATTGACATGGGGATGCGGGGCGAAATGGAGTGATACTCACTAAAGGTAGGTCACAGTAGACTCACCCAGGCATTGCCTGGACAATGTCTGTTTGCTGAACGAGAACATGCATACATCACTTGTCTGCATGTCTGAATCACACCTCATATGGTGCTTGTTAGACACGGATTGAGCTGAAGAAGAGGTAGGGCTGTTGGGTAGCTAAGCAGGAGAGACAGCAAGAGTGGGTCTTAAAAGACAAGGATCAGGCTTGGTAGTCCTGAGCAGGACTGATTTTAAACACAGCATGGGCACAAGTGTGTGCACACAAGGCAGCACAAGTGTGTGCACGTGCCCAGGGCCCCCCTTTTGACACATTTGCTCATGCTTTGCAAGAACCATGTTGCAATGAACTGGAAAGACTTCCCCTAACACGGTGCTGTTTCTCTTCTCTTACCTCAGATTTCTGTCTCAATATTCCTGGTTTGAATCATTTTCCTGTAATACAAGATGAGGTAATACTACTTCTTAGTAAAATCAACTCTGTACTACATCAGGGTATATTTCTGCACACTTCAGTAATACTAGTGCTGGGTTTTAGATCACTACCATATCCCTGCAATATATTTTCATAAAGAAAGAAAGAAAAGAGGGAGAACTGAGTTATACAACTGTTTGTTTTCCTCTTCTTAGCAACCTTTCCATGTTATCCCGAGAGGTTTTCAGTCAATGCAAGATTAATTTCCCAAATATAAAAGTCCTGTTAACCTGAATATATTATTGAAAAACAGCATATTTCAATCTGTCCTAGTTTTGAAAATAGAGGTGCTGGGTCAACTCCTGGCATAAATCTGCAGTGCTCCACAGAAGCCAGCCCAGCGTCTTTGATTTACACCAGCAATAAACCTGGCCTGTCTTGTCTGGCTGCGATGGGGCAGCCAGGATGTTCGCAGAGTGGCACAAAGGCCACCGAGGTGGCCGGGGGTAGCCTTGGTGACACTAACAATGTATGTGAAAAATTCAAACCTGCCAGTGCAAGATCATACATTTTGGGGTTTTTTTTAATTTTTTTTTATTGTTATGAAAAAAAAAAACTTATATAGAGAAGGTTTCCATTGTATTGAAATAACAAATTGGGATAACGGGAAGTGCTTTAAGATGTTTCAGCGGGGCAGTTGTTCCTTTCCCCCTGCTTGATGCAGCCCTGGGGGAGACGACCCTGGCCAGTTCCACGTCTGCAGTGGAGCCCGGCTGTGGGCAGGCAGCCCTGCAGGACGTCACTGTCACCCAAAACGTGGATGTGCCTTCCTTGACGACCAGCACCTTGCCGCTTGAATTTCCCCCCTCTCCCCACTAGAGGGAATTTTAAACCAGGCCTTTCTTAAGATTAAAATACAATTGCTAGCATGGTAGAAAGTGTTAGCTGTGGGCACGGGCTGGGTACAGCCTGGGCCGTATCCGGATGTGCAGGGACCCGTGCCCTTTTGTAAGACAAGATTTTGCTCCTGGTCACAGAGCAAACAGTGTTGTGAGTAATGGAAAATTCCTCATTTTCAGGGCTCTGCTTTGGATTTCTCCCTGCCTGTCGAGGGGTCCTCCCTGCTCCCACATTGCGGTACTTGGAGGCTCCCAGGCTTGGGAATGCACGTCCTCCTGGTCAAAGGGGCCGTGTTTGTGACTAGCTCTGAACTGGAGTTTCGAGGCAAGTTTTGAATATTGGGGCCCCGCAGAGTGTTGCTTGTTTGTCGGTAACGTCCCCAGCGAGGGTTAGAGGGCTGCCCACTTGTGATAACCGCAAGTGCGATGGTTCMGCCTTATCTATATGCAGAAGTTGTACCTCAGTAGCCAGGCAAATGAGCTTTAATGGATACAATTCAAAGCCCTCTTTCATTTTAAGAGCAGCATAGCATGAGGATGCACAGATGATAGCAAACAGTCRAGTTACTGCAGCTTAGCACATTACTGCTCTCCAGCCGAGCGTCTTTAATTAACCGTGTGCCCAGACGGAGCCCAGCACTAATGCGACAAGATATTTTGCCTTCACCTATCRTGAGCAGCAATACCTGCTTAAGCAGAGCACTTGGTAGCGCCCTAGGGGACCCAGGGGTGCCCGTAACACAGTGGCTCTGGTGCCCCTGGACACGTTAAGCCCTGTCCTCAAGCAGTTTTGCCCCAGGGCATGGCAGGATGCTGGAGTTCAGGTGTGGCCTGGGCTGCCTTTTTGTCTCTGAGCCCTCGGCCTTTGCCTAAAAAAGCTGCCAAGCGGCACAAAGTGGCGGGCAGGGTGCTGGGCGGCGCTGGGTTGAGGGAGTCCTCACGGCTCAGCTGCTTAGCCCCGTCTCACCAAGGCATGGGCTCGCCCGCTGGATTTACATGGGATCAGGGATATCAAGTTTAAAGCGAGCGGCAGTAACAGCGTTCACGAAGGACTTTATATTGTCTTAATATAGCAGTATAACGTGCGTCTCAAGGTCTCTCCTACATGCAGTTATTTGAGGGAGGCTWTTGCGGTTTCAGGTGATGCTCTGGTTAAACGGAGCTCCCTTGCACGTGCTGACACRCTCTGAATTACCCTGGGGCCAGTTCCTAGCCGGGCAAGGCTTGGTAGCACAGTTAAAATACACGTTGGGGTGGGCGTTTTCTGATGGCCCTTTCAGAGGACAGTCAGGAATGACGGGACAGCGCTTACCTGCCTGGGGTGGCCAAAAAGCCCTGTGGGATGGGCACATTGTGGGGCTGATGGCAGGAGAGGGGCCTCCCCTACGCCTCCCTATGTACAGCACATGCAGGCAAGGAGCTTTATCCGGGTCTTGGGGAGTCCCCAAAAGTTTTGATGCTGGGGATAACGAAGAGGAAAGGGACAAATGGAAGGACAAGGAAATGTCTCGTTGCTTTCAGCAGAAACATGTTTCTACCGTGATTTATTAAAATAAGGTTTCCACATGAGCTGAGAAGTTAATATTAGCACTAAATCTGCATTTATTGACTTTTTACAGTTTGGGCAAAAATTAGATTGGCTGTGAAATTTGTATCAAAGTATTTCTGTTGTTCTTTTAATGAAAGTGCCCTTTCTACTTATTTTTTTCTTCTTCCTTTATTTCTTGTGAAGCATGCCTCCTTTTCTTTAGTTAAACAACCCTAACCCTGGCTTTACTATTATTTTGGACTTCTACTTCTTTTTTTATTGGTGAATCATTATAATTTTATCTCTCTCTTTTATAGTTTTTCCAGCTGTAGAGTTGGGAGAATAAAGTGAATATTGCCTCACGTGGAGGACCCTGGAAAAACACCTTCCCCAGAAGGCAGGGGACAGTTGTGAAGGCAAGCGGATGGTTCACATCTGGGCAACCTCCAGCTGCAAACAGGAAGGGGATTGCAGGAGAAACCATCATCCTTCCTGAGACCGGTCTCTGGGGACTCGTAAGGTCAGTTCCTCTGCGACGAGGGTGGCGTTTACAGGGCTTGTCCTGCTCCTGGCACCGTGTCCCGGGCACAGCCCTCTGCGGGCCTGTGGCCTTCGTGATGGGCGGCAGAGGAGACGCCAGGTGTGAAGTCTGGGAGAGATGGAGCCCAGCGCTCTGCTGGGAGCGACGCTCAGTCATGTTCTGCCTCCGACTGCATCCGCACCAGTGAGTAACCGAGATGGGCGTGCAGCAGGAGTAACACTGCTTGCAAACAGCAAAGTGAGCAGCTATGARCGACTCTAAGGACAAGGCTCAAAGTCTGCCTGAACAAGCTGCAGAGCGGCACCAGCTGCAGAAAATGACTCATGTCAGAAAGCTGTCAGGCTGCCTTGGCGGAGCCTGGTGCTTGGTGCCTTCGTGGTAGGCTCACTTCAYTTTTTGAGGAAAGGCAGCCAAACCGGGACTATTATATTTGTTGTTCTTCAACTACAGAGAGATTTCTGCAAGGAAAAGGGCTGTGAAGCATCTTGTGCTGTTTGTGTGCTCCTGTGGAGTGTGAACAGGGCACCGTCTGAGCTGTCTGGTCCTCATCTAGCTTCAGCTTTCTGACCCTTGGTGCTGGTGCTGCAGAGTAAGTGTAGAACAACCCTACCTAAATCGCAGGTGTAAATGCCCCCAAATGAGCACCRCCGGCCTGTGATAAATGCCAGGAGACTTCCCTGCACTGTTCTAGAGAGCAAGGGCAGGGACACGGTGCAAGCAAATGTGAGGGCCTTTTTTGGGCACTTGCCCTGACAGAGCTCTTGATATCCGGACACAACACAGCAGCTTTGATCCCAAAAGCCATAGGACTGTCAGGAACACGGAGCAAAACCCAACGTCAGATGAGGCAGCCCATGGTCTGACCATCCTCCAGGGTTGCCTTCACTTGAATTCGCCCAGACCACAGACCGTCTGGGAGGTTATGCAGAGCAGTTAGATTTGTGGAAAAGGAGTAAACTGGAGAAGAGCCGGGGTCTGCTGGCTGCCACTTTGTGGGATGGAGGAAACGTTGGCTCAGTGAGCAGGTTGCTGCACGTTGTTCCCGCGACGCTGTCACAGAGGYACTAGCGCTGTCAGGGCGACTAGTGACAGTCCGTGTCAATCCTGCTGTTCGTGTTCTCATTTCAGATGGGAGATCAAGGTTGGTTTCCTTCAATCCGTCTGTGTCAGGGCAGCCAGCTCCCCTGTGAAATCCGAGGTATCAGTGGTAGAAACGGTGCACGAGATGAATGAACGTGAGCAAGCCCTGGGGAGGACGCGTGTCCTTGACATTGTAATGACAGCGTGCTGAGTCTTAGCCAAGGGCTGCAAATCTTTAAAACATATACCAACAGAAGGAAACCTGTCTGGGAATCATGTATTTATATTAAAAAAAAAAAAAAAAATATATATATATATATGATAAAAGCAAGTGTGGTTTCCCAGGTCCTGTCGCCCTTTTTTCACATACTGGAAATTAAATAGAAAAAAACACTTTATTTCCTTAAAACTTAGGGTGGTTCAGACTTTGACCCAATTTTAGAGACAAGGAACTTGTCTCAAGTCCCAGATCTAGATGTAATTTGCCCCCAGATCTTGGATTCTCATTTATGGTCCGTTCTATTTGAACGGCCAAAGGCAATAAAACTGTGGCCTTGTTTTTCTCCCGTGTTTAATTTAATTAGCGTTTGATCTGGTTTGGGGGCAGGCCACGCAGTGGATTACAGGAGCAGCTGGCTTTTTAATTCGGGCCGTTTCTCTTGCGTTGAAGTTTAACGTGTGCCCGCAGGGAGCGGGCAGCAGTGGCCGGGGCGCGAGGCTGCGTGACCAGGAGGGCCCCGCTCCCGCTCGGCTCCCTGCAGCCATCCCGAAGCCCCAGCCGGCAGCGACACGGTTATTTATAGGAGCCAGGAACTGGAGGGGAGAGTATTTATTTAGACTCTGGTGCTGGCTGGCTGTGTGGAAAGCCTGAGCGTCCACCCTTTCTACAGCCATTTATAACTAGAACCTTAATCTCCTCTCCCTCTCCCTGCGCTCCCATCCACATTCCCCAGGATTAATTCCGCGGAGCAGGAGCACGGCGTGGGCTCGGGCTCTCCAGCACCCTCTGCCCCCCGCTCATCCTGGCAGGCGCCAGCCCTTAGCGTGCTCTGCCCTTGGCCTCTCAGCCTTTATTTTAGCAGACTGGCATTCAGTCCTCAGCTCCTAGGCTGCGTGAAGGGTAACGGGACGAAAATGCCATTGCTCTGATGGACAGACGGACTCGTTTGCAATGCTGCAGGAATGGGACAAAGCAGTGGACGGGAGTCACTTGGATTCATTGCTAAATTGGTTGAAAGATGACAGTTGTGCTGCCAAGGTAGAGCCAGCCCCATGGAAAGCCACCCCCGTTACGCTCAGAATCCAGCCATCCCCAACCCCCTTCCCTTTCTGGACCGCTACCACAGGTCCTGTCCCTAGGGATCTGGGCTGGTGTTTGGGAAAGGCTCTCTAGGGCAAAGAGCGGCTGCTGCAGAGGTGCCGGAGGCCCCTGCCCATCTCTGGGGCAGCTGCCGTTCTCCTTGGCTGGGCGGCTGSTGGGAAGAGGCAGCCTGGGGCTGGTCCTGCTGGCACCCTAATCCTCTGGTCTGGCAAGGTGGTAGCACCTCCCTGTCCTGCGTGGGTGGGACCTGTCTCTGRTAAGAACAGGTAGGTGCTTTTCTGGAATATTTTATGGCAGTCGAACTCTGTGATCTGCCTCTGTAATGGGTGTTTCTTTCGCAATTTTCTATTCTTGTTCCTTCCTGCTAGGGAAACACGGACGCATTGGAGATAAGATCCTTAACTGCTGGGCAGGTTCAGCAGTGCTGGGACAGCAGATTTCTATTAGCTGTCTGTCTGTTTTTCATCCCTGTGGCATCTGCTGTCAGGGCACTATCTCTCTGAGATGTCACATCAGGGTATATCCATATACAAATGAGGAAACTGAGGCTGAGACCACGTAGCTTGGGCACATTTGGCTGCAGTGTAAGTTCCCATGCACAAAAGTTAACTACAGGACACTCTGCAAAGGAGGAATAAAACCTTCAGCACGGCCAGAAGAGCTTGCACTGCACGTATGTCTTTATTTTCAAACACATATATATATTATATCATTTTAAAACAGAATATTTGTGAAAGACATTTTCTTCTGGTAAAAGCAACCTACTGTGTTCCACACAGCCCACTGCCCGCTCTTTAAAGATGATTTGCCCAGGGGAGATCTGTCCTGCAGACAGAGCTCCTCTTCCCTCTCCCCAGCACTCCTGAGAGCACCAGGGATCTCCAGCCCGCCTCCCTTCTCCCCCTCTCCTCCTGGAAGGGAAGGGGATTTATCCGTCCTTCCCTGTGGAGTCAGTGCAAAGCATGGCTTATTGCTGCCCTCTCCCCTGTCCTCTTCCTGCAGGGCTGGCAGAGACCAGGATTTGCTGGAGGAGAACAGGAATGAGCTGTGTGGAACACCGTGCATGTTGATACTGTGACAAAAAGCAAGGCAGAACCAGAACTGATAGTGACAGTGTGACTTCAAGTATACACGTGAAACCTGCTGCGTGCCCAGAGCTTCACCGAGGCTGCCACCCGTCCTGCCCGCTCCCGTGGGCAGTGCTGGCCCCTTCCACCCAGAGCTGTAAGGTCCCCYGCGGGGCAGGGAGGGCTCTCGACCCACAGCAGGCAGGACGGCCAGGAAGGGAAGGGGGGTTGGACAAGCAACCTCTTGGCTCGCACGGCTTCCCTCATCCAGGAGCGAAGAGCAGGGAGCGGGTGGGAGGATGAAATACCCTCAATTATTGAGCAGGCTCAATATAGGAGAMCCTTCAGACCCTCGTCCCTGTACCTTGCAATGGCTATAGCTTTCTAAATTGGATCCTGCTGCCTCCTCCAAATCACACACGCTTCTACTTGAACCAGGAGCTCTCTGGGCACCACCCAGAGAGCCACCCGTACCACTCTGCTGCTTCTGGGATCAATCCCAGTCTTCACAGGACACAGGATCCACCTCGTGTAATGGATCCTGGCAGTGGGAAGAGCAAGGGAAGCAGCACAAGCCTCTGGCTGCTCTGTCTCCGCAGTGAGCAAAGTGGGTAATGCTTGTACGGGTGGGTGCAGCTAGGCCCCAAGCATCCCAGAGAGACGGTCTTTCCTCAAACACAGCCCCACTTTGGTCACTCGTGCCAGTGAAATGACACGTCCGCTCAGCAACTGCCCACCAAGCCCTTTATGATGGTTTAGGGAGCCTGGCTCTAAGTCAGAGTGCGCTTGGATGCTGTGAACAACCTGGGCTTATCCCGTCCTTGTGAAGAACAGCCACGGAGGAGCCTTCTCCTGGCCCCTTGCCTCTATTTTCTGGGTGAAGGTTGCCTGCTGTTGTTTCCATCGCTTATCAGGGGAACAACCCAAAGCCCTAGGGGCAGCCATGCCCCAATAGCACCGTGGTGGCTGAGGTGACAGCAGGAGAGCCCTGCTTTCAGTGCATCCGGTGGTCTGGGGTTTGTGCAAGGTGCAGTATGTGACAAGTTGGCGATTAAACTAGACTGGCTAAAAAGGCTGTAGTTGGTCAGCTCTTTATCCCATCATCATAATCAGAATCAGCTGATTCAGGCCTGTGAAGAAAATCTGGAATTATTCTAAGAATCTAGATTTTTATTTTTTCTTTAGAGCTCCTGTTTCTGTAGCAGAAACACTTCTTTTTGGTAAAAGCAGCTGCTGGCTCCCTTGAGAAGCCAACCTTTTGCATATAGTGAAGGTGGCCTTGGGTGCACCCTGGTGCCCAAGGTGTCAAGTTGTACCCTCTGCCCGAGCCCTGTTGTGGGGCCTAACGTGCCCACCCTGCYGCAGCCCTCTGCAAAGGGCCCAGCTCCTCCAGCCACCCCCAGCTTCTGAGGGGGCCAGACCGTGTCCTCTCAGCGTGCCTTGGGAGCCGCCGCTTTAGCCTCTTCCTGATGCACTCAGCCCTTTCCCAAACGGCAGCCAGGCGCAAGCCTGGTGACACTGCCCTTGCTGGGCACCTCTGCACCGGGCGGCCGGGAGTCATAAAGCCACTGGGAGAGGAGCACCAAGGCCACCTGGGCAAGGAGGRGGACAGCGTGAGGGTGGCTCCTGGGGTGGGAGTTCAGCCCTTCTGCCCCTGGGAGCCAGCACCAGGGTGGCTTTATCTGCAGAGCTGTTGCCATCCAGTGACAGGACACAGAACTACAGAGCAGCCACCCCCTTCACATTCCCAGTTCAAGCTTTTCCTCACTCGGAAGCAAGTGCCAGGGAGGGTTGTCCAGGGGAGGTGAGAAGAGCGCAAGGCAACAGGGCGATACCCTGGGACAACCCTCCCTGCAAATCCCCTGAGAAAATGGTTAAAATGGAATCACTTCTTTGTTACAGCACCGGTTTGTAAAGTTTCCCCAAGCCTTGATCGTCTGTCATACGACTGAAAAACGTCCGTTTCCCTGTACTTGGTTAGCAAGGTGACACACCTGGTCTGGCTGATGACAGTGAGTTACAAGCAGCATGGCTTTCTGGGTGAGCTCCAAACTGTTAGAGCTTTGGGAATAAGTCAGTAAAGTAGTGAATGAAGGGACACGCTGATGTATTTCTCTCTCCTTTCTTTCCCAAGACCTCTGACAAAGTCCTGCTGGCGACACGACCAAGAAAGCAGCTTGCCCAGAGGACAGCAGAGYGCGTGTGATGTGGCTGATGGAGAGAAAAGGAAAATAACTAGCGGGTCTGGTTGTGGCAAAAAGGCTCCATCTGGTGGTGTTTTTACCCAAAGAGAAGGTAACCTGGGGCAATGGGAAATTCTACAGCTGATGCRAAGTAACTTCGGCAAGTTCAAACCAAAGAAGAGTCAGGAAACCTCAAGACCTGCTAAGGACAACTGAACAGGTACCGTGATGGCAAGTGCAGCTGCGTGTGGATAAATGCCAAGTAATGCACGTGTAAGGGGAGAAGTGAAATAYGCGGGCACTTCACTGCTTGGAGCAYMAGCACAGCCACAAAACCCAGGCCTGTGCTGCTCCGTGCAAACGTACAACACAGAAAGCAATCAAAACAAAGCAATATATATATAAGAGGAATATTATAGCAAATATTTTAATGCCTTTCTAGCGACCGCAGTTTGGGGCACTCCACCAGGAAAACAGATAACTGCAGGAAGAGTCAGGGTCAAAAAAGCATAGGAAGCCCCTGATAGGCAAAGAGGCTGGAAAGTTTGTTACTCTTAGGTTAAAAATGGACAGGAATGTGAGGGACATGATAAATGATTTTTAAAAATTATGGCTGGTCCTGCTAAGCCTGTGCAGCTGCAAAGAGAAAGGAAATAAGCTGTCCTGTCACTGCGCTGGGACAGGACATGGAGTAACAAGCTTAAACCGAAGCAAGGGACAGACACTGAGGAAAAAAGTCTGTCTGAAGGTAGAGGTTMAGGTAGGAAACATGGACATGCAGAGGCAGTCCCGGAGGTTTTTAAAAGCCTGTTAGGCAAATGTGTCTGAGGAATGCCTTTGCTGGAGCAGGGCAGGCGGGCCGCTCCACCGAGCCCTCGACCTCCCTCTCCCCCTCGGGCTCTCACGACAGTCTTGGCGCAGGCGTCACCAGGCAGGATGCAGGTGGCTCCACCCTGCTTTGGTGATCCCTGCGCCATGGAGGGGGTCGGTGGTGACCACCGAGTCCTCGCTGCAGCGGAACAGCCCATCAAGGCCCCCAGGGGCAGGAGAGCTCAGCCTGACTAAGGTTATGTTCTTGCTAGACTCATCGCCCAGCTCCAGCTTAGGAGAGCTCTGCATTTGGAGAGGGCCGCTGCTCATTCCCTACCTCGGAGGGCCCCCGGCAGGCCCGCCCTGYGCTTCAGCAGTACAAGGGTGCTGGAATGGGGCGAGTTTGACTTAGAGCCGGTCACAGTTTCAAGCCTTACAGAGGCACCTGCAGTAAAAAGGTCAGAGCTGAACCACAGGGTCCACAGTGGGACCCCCCCGTTTTGGAAAAGTGATAAAGATTTGGGATGGGAGGGGGGCGCCTGCTTCCCTCCCTCCCCAAAAGTCACATTTCAGCATGTCACGAACGGCACGAGGCCAAGCGAGTCACCAAAGCAACCTCCATGGAGGCAGCAGCGTGGACACTGCAGCCCTGACCTTCAATACGCTCATCCGGCCCGGCCAAGCTCCGGAGGTGAAGGAGCCGCGGGAGGGAGCGCGTGGACGCCCAGGGCCTCCCGCTCACCCGCGCTGCTCTCCTGCCCGCGAACCAGTCTGCTGGAGGGAGGCACCCAGCGGAGCCCGAGGGCAGGCGGCGCGGCCGGACTGGCTCTTGGTCACCCCACAGCTCTTTAGTGTTTGGAGACCTGCTGGTGCTTCTTAGCCTGCTGGCAGCCTTTGGGCTCGCAGGAGGCTGAGGAGCAGCCGGCGCAGCCCCGGTACCTGGGTCAGCCATGGCAGAGCTGCAGGTCTCCAGGTTCAGGTGGTGGAAAACCTACCTGCCAGCACTGCCAGAGGTCACCATCGACTGTCACACGACAGGGAGTCAGTGTGTTTCCTTCAAAAGGAGATGGATTTTTGGTAGARAGGGAACGAGAAGGCTTAAATATTGGGGCTCAGGAGCAGAGGGAAGGTGAAGGCAACTGCCCCGGAGGGTTTTCACGATGGCTTGCCCTTTGCTGGCTTCTTACAAACAAAAAGTGCAGCGGTCAAGGCTGCAAACCCTCCTCCGAGGCGGGGTCTGGGACAGAGTCATCAGCAAAGGCGCCGGTCCCTGCACCGGTCCCAAGGAACGGCCCCGAGCGGACAGGACACACGCGCAGAGACACTCGCACACGGAGGCRTCCTCAACCCACCCGCTCCTCCGGTCCCTATGCCAGAGGACTCTGTTCTCCTGCCTCAGCTCCACGTGCTACGAGGGATGCTCTTTCCTTGGTAGCCAAGCAAGGCATAAAACAGATGACAAAGTCAAACCTCTCCCCCCTCGCTGCCTCTCTCCGTAGCTCCTGGTGGTACCTCCATGAAAGACAGAGACCCTGGGCCCTGTGGTGGAAGGGTCATAGGTCCAAGCTGCTCTCGCTCTCGGAGGTTCCTCGAATCCTCCCCTCTTGGGAGACGTCGTTATTGCAGAGAAGAGATTTGAGAGAGAGCTTAGCYGGACCCCCCAGCCTTTGTCCCCGCGTCAGTCAGGACCTGAAGAAGTGTCGTACCACTAAATGCCCCACCAAGACCAGGGCCAGCACCGCCATCATATACTTCATGTAAACATTGTCCAGATCGAGTGCAGCCACCTGGCAGGAAACAGAGAGTTACCAGAAGATCCATTAAACCCACCTGAGCTGGGCCTGGGCCGGGGTCCCGCTCTGCTCCCCTGGCTGCAATCCCGCCGACCCCGGTGTTTCCCGGCCTGCCCTTTTTCCCCGTCCGCCCCGCCGGGACAGCCCGTGCCCCTGCTCGCTCACCCATCCTCCCTGCTGGGCGATCCACTGGGCGATGCGGTTCCGCAGCATGAACTCGGCCACGTAGCGGGCGATCCAGCGCAGGAAGCCGGGGATGCCGTGCTGGTAGACGTGGATGGCCATGCGGTAGCCGAAGCCCAGCAGCGCGATCACCCGGCCCCAGTTGATGCCGCTCTCGAACAGGCTGAAACGAAGGCGACGCTCTGCTGGGCGGCACGGCGGGAGGGAAACCCCCCCGGAGCCGCCTCGCACCTCCCCGCCGTCCCGCGCGGCCCCGGGGACCCAATGGCCCCGAGGGCGCCTGGGCCACGCCGAGCAGGGAGCGTTTCTGTGGCCAGATGACTAATGGTCATGAATAACCAAGCAGGCTGTGCTTGCAGAGCAGGGCAAGCCCCGTCTCCATTGCAACCGATTTGCCTCGCTTAGGAGGGCTAGAGCCGTCCTAGGGAAAAGRAAATCTCCAAATCCTGTCTGTGCAGCTACTAACTCCAAATAACTAGAGTGGAAGCCTTGGGCTGGCTTTTGCGGTCCTGCCACATCCCATCCATCCTGCTTTTCCATATACAAGGCCCACGTGTAGGAACAGGATCTTCCCTTTTCCAACAGAGACCAAGTYCTCCAGAGCAAAAGCCTCATCCTGCTTTGGACTGACACGTCCATGGACAAGGGCGAGTCCCAAATGTGCCTTGTTGCTTCCTATTGCTCTGGCTCCACGTTCTGGGTACGCTGRGCACAAACCGCATCACTTGGTGCAGGCCCTGCACAGATTTAGCTAGACAAATTTCAGAAGATTTTCTTTCCCCCCTGTTTTCCAGGCAAATAAGGCAAATAAGAACGGGAAAAAGAAGAAAAGAACAAAAGATTCCACTCAGGCGCTGTGTTTTAATCTGGTGCCCTATCCCGGCTGTTCCCGTCGCAAGGGACCGTCCTCTCTGCAGAGCCCCTCTCCGGTGTGTGTAGCGCAGGGAGAGGGAAGTTAGAAACCAGGGAAGGAAACACAACGAAAGAGGAGGCACAAAGAGAGGGACAGAGGTTAATTTACCTGTTTGCGGTGCGTTAACCGCCTCAGGGTGGCAAAGCGGTGAAAACAGCGCAGCAGGGCTTCCCAAGGACAGGGGAGCAGGAAAAGGACAGAAGAGAGGCAGTTAGACAACACACACCGAGCCGGGGCTGCGTGGGGCCGGCTGCCGGCAGGGCCTGCGCGCCCAGGGCAGCAGCAGGGCTCGAGGCCGGGGTGCCCGCTGGGGACCCGGGGACCCCCTTCTCTCTCTGAGGTTTTCTGCACGGCCCTGGGCAAACCGGGTCGCGCTCGTTTAGTATCTCAGACAAAGATGCCTACGGATGAAATGCAGAGATCGAGGTGAGAATGAACCCCGTGGAGCACGGCGGGACGTGCCATGAAGCCATGACTTCCATGAACCTGCTCAGGACACGGATCCAAGCCTGTGCTCTCCTTGCCTTCGCCCTGCAGCTGTGCTTCGAGTGGGAAGCTGGAATTCCTAGCCAGGAAGCAAGCGGGCAGCAGGGCTATCTTCATCCAAGGCTGGTTTTATTCCTGAATGACAACTGGGACACTMGCTTGGCTCCTGGTTTGCAAAACCACATTTTCCCCCCAAACTTTCCGACCCCAATGAGCTTGTGCAAGGATTGCCGCTGCGCAGCCAAGGCATTTCCACGTGAAGGCTGTCCGAACAGTCAGGAGCAAGAGCAGGCAGGCACAGAACCAGTGAACTTATTTGAGGCTCGACCGAAGGGCAGAGGATGAAGCTTGAACCGGGTGTCAGAGCGCGGGTGCTGGGGCACGGCTTGTGGGGTGGCTGCTTGGGGTTGCACAGACTAGCTGCACGTTTCGCTGCGCACCGCCCACGGTCTCACCTCTCCTTCTAGCTTCCTGSAGGAGAAGGTGCCCGGCTGCGCCCGGGAGCGGGCAGCCTTACCTGGAGGCTATCCTGGTGAAGTAGTCGTAGATGTTCTCCTTGTTGGGCTGCAAGGATTCCAGCATGCAGCGAAACTCGGCGTCGTAGCGCTTGTAAATGTCGTCGCCGATGATGGCCAGGCGCCTTCCCACCTGCGTGCCCATGCTGCCCAGGCGGGGCACGGCACAAGAGAGCAGGGCTGGTGAGCGGGATGCGCTGCCGGGGCCGTGACGGAGCGCGGCTCGGCACGGGGGATCGGGATGCGCAGCAGGGTCAGCGCGAGGCCGTTACCTGTCGGGCTCCTGCTGGATCTCCGCAATCTCCGGGTCCATGGGCGCCTCCTCGCCTCTCTCCTCCCTCTCCTGCTGGTAGCGGTAGAAGGCGTAGCTCCGGAACACCTCCTCGGTCTGCTCCGCCACCTGGTCCTCTGCGACACACGCAAGGCACCGAGMCCGCTGAGCAGCTCCGCTCCCCAGCCCGTCCCCAGCTCCTTCCTTCCCAGCCTCAGCCGGGGCCGTTTACACCAGCCCTGCGCCCTCTGCACCCACTCCCGGACCTGCCCGGGAAGCCCTCCCATCCCCACGGCTTTCCCGCACCCTTCCGCAGGGAGCTGAGCGTCCTCCCCCTCGCGCTGCAACCTCCGGCCCCTCTCCGCCCACCGCGTCCGGGCGCTTGCGGCTCTCGGCAGCAGCACGTCCCGTGCCAGGGCCCAGCTGCGCGGCCCGGTGGCGTTTCCGAAGCCACCAGCAGCATTCCCCCTGCTGCAGTGGCAGAGCAACGCTCGAGGATCACGGCACTAACGCTTTGAACRGAGAAGGTAAAACACACAGAACCCACCGTACGCTGGCTTGGAACTGTGCCTTTGGATACTGTTTTTCAGAGCTAAAGGCCCAYGTTTCGGATCCCTTTTAGGCAAGACCCAGTGATGTGGCGAGGAGAAGATACACCCTTGAAGATATTTGGGTGGTTTGGTTACACCTGCCAGCCTCACATCGAGCCATCAGCAGTGACAGCGCTGGCTCTGTGACTTGTGCATGGCCTGCGGCTGGGGCAGAAAGATCCTTTGGAATAACTCGTAACCCATGAGCTCCGGAGCGGCGCTTCCCCATGCAGCAAACCAGGTAATGAGAAAACAAATCCATGGGGAAGCGACAGGCCTCGGCAGGGTGCAGCACAGGGAGGCCGGTGCTGAGGAGGGACGTGACGGGGCRCACAGAACGCCGCGGCTCCGCACACGAGCACGGGGCGAGTCCCGAGGCAGCGGCGCTTCCCGCGCGCGCCAGGGAAAGGGACAGCCCCGGGGCGGCGCTCCCGTCCCRTCCCRTCCCGTCCCTCYCGCAGCCACCTCATCGCGCTCGCTGCACGGTTCCTGGGGAAAGCACCCGCGCTGTAGGTAACGCCTTTGCGTAGAGGTCACGGATCCTGCRGGCTCAGCCTCGAGGAGCCGCCTGGCCCGGCGCCCGGCTGCGTCACCGCGCGGGAGCCGGGAAGCAGCGCGGGCGCTGGGAAAGCAGCTCGCTTCTTCCCCGTTCCCTAGCCGCGATGCAGGAGTCACAGGGCACAGAAATAGCGTGGACGCATCAGAGCCCTGTCCTGCTGAGAGGTGTCCCCCGTGCCCGGCGGAGACCTCCGGCTTCACGGACACTCCGAGTGCAGACCTGGTGCAGGAACCGTTCCGGTGTGGCCACATCCATGGGACAAGGGCCTTGCCCGCGCGGGCTGCGGGGGCAGAGTCAGGCTACCGGAGCTGGGGCTGGGTAAATAAAGGTGGCGGGAAGCGGCACGGCCGCCGCTGTGTTTTCAGGGGATCGGGTTTTGTTTTGCAGGAGCAGGTTTATTTGGCGGCAAACAAATCCCACCTTTCGGAGCCCTGCGCGGCGCCCGCGAGCCAGAAAACGAAACCGACTGACTCACAGTTTCAGCGAGAGGCGGCGGGTAAACAAATTGCAAGAACAAAAGAGGAAGCGAGAACTAAAAACTCCCTGGTTTTGATAACCCCGGGTGTTATTTTTAGTAACACAAGGACAGAACATACATCTCTTTCCCTCCAGCGCTAACCTACAGCACCCACGAGGACCATCACAGTGTCCCTGCCGCCCAGGGAAGAGGCTCTGGATCAAGACTGGCCTTGTGGATCATGGAGAGGTGGGAAGTGATTTGGAGCCTGCCAGGATTTCCGTGCTCCATGGGGGATTATCCATTGGGCTGCATTAAGGTGTTCGCAGGCGGCTCGGCATTGCAGCACAGGACGCCTGTCCCCATCAGCAACATGATGTGTTTGAGGCTGCTCAAGCTCTGGGTAATATCTGCATTTCTGTGCAGGATCCTTTACTTCTCCCTGCTCCTGTCCCCCAGGGAGCAGCTGCACAGTGGTAGGAGCTGGCAGACCTCAACGATACCCATCAGACCTCATTAGGGCTGCCCTGAACAGCCCTGCGTAGCTGGCACCCCGTGGAGCGAGGCAGGAACCGCACTGTGCGCTGCCTCTGCCCGCACCGGGGCCGATACCCAGCGTGGCARCCCGCAAGCTGCTCGAGGCGATGCCCACGGCTGGGGGACATCCCCGCGGCGGCAACGTGCTCCACCGGGTCTCTCCACCTTTGGAAAGGGCCGGATAAAGGAGCCACAAGGCAGCTCCGGCACTGTTTGCTCCCCTTTGCACGACCGTCCATGGGCTAAGGCGCTCCTGCTCTTCACCGCATGCTGCCAGGAGCATCGAGCTTTTAATCTCTTAAAAGGGAAGAAACGCAACTGCCCCGGAGCGTAGGCAGGATCGGCAGCGCCTTGCTCGTGCCCACTGTAACAGCTGGCAGAACAAGGGCTCGGAACAGCACCTGAATGAATCCTGGAGCGGCAGATAAATCCCTTCACTCTCTACTGCATCCAAAGGTAAACAAAGAAAGAGAGCCCTAAAGGAAAACTGACTCGGTACCTGAAAGCTGAAAGCTCCTTTCCACCTAGTAGCCCCATAGCACACGCTGGCGGAAGCCGCCCATTCCCGCTTCCAAGTGGCTTCTGCCCCAAAAGGCGCCCAGAGATCCCGCCTCCGAATCCCAGCTCCGAATCGCACCTCCAGGCAGAGCTTTGGGAAGCAGAGCGAGGCCAGCGCTGCCTGCAGGTGTTTGCAAGCGTGCAGGAAGCGCGATTGTGCAACGGGGCGCGTGGCGCCTCGGGCCCGACCCCCTCGCGGCGTTCCACACCAGCCGCTCGCCGGCCTCAACAGGAAGCCAGCGCGCGCAAACAGCCGCTCGAGCCGATTCCTTCTCATGCCGTATAGACTTTGGAAAGGGAGGGCTGTGGTTTTTTCCCCTCTGATGTATTCACGTGGGGTCCAGCACTACTGGGACTCCCAGGCGGAGGGCAGTGCAGGTGATACTGCGGCCCAAGCAACACGAGCAGGCCAATAAAACAGCCCTGAGCTGGAGCTGAACTCGAATGCATAAACAGGTACATAAAGCTGCTAATCTCCAGTATTGACAGAGCTGCCGTGACTCAGCCTTATTTACCAGTCCACCYGCAAAACAGGCTAAGAAGTCACCCATGCTTAAAAGCTGTCTGTGCAGMGGCATTTTGTCATTTGGGGACAAATGGGAATCGAGGTTTTTCCCAGGTTTCTTTCGGCTCTGTTCCCAGTTTCACCCACTACTGGGAAATGCAATTACACAGTCTGCTGGGCTCCGCACACGCGGGACACGGAAGGCAACGCTGGCTGCTCCCGATCCATCGCTTTTCATCACCGCTCTGCCAAGACGCCCTGGAGACCTGACTTTATCCTGCGGCTGAGGCAGCAGCACTGAAACGACCTGTCTGCGCCCGGGCCTCGCTCAGCAAGGCACGTTCTTCTGCACCTTTCAAGCATCACGTACCCTTGGGCATCCTAGAAACCACTTAGCCAAGACAAGTATCAGCCACAGACAAATGCCTGCTAGCTAGCGGGCTGAGACCAGCCAGCTCGTGGCATGGGTGATCGCAGGGTTCAATTCAGCCTAGCTTTACTGAGCTGACTTGGTATCCCAGCCTTGCAAAAGGCCCCGGAGATATGGAAAAGTGTCAGAAAAAGAAGAGAATCAGCTGAAAACGCTTCCGCCCCCGGCCCYAAACTGGCAGAAAACTCCTTACCTGAATTGCCCTGATGCGGCTGCCCGCGCCCATCGCCGTCGCGGCGCGCGCGSGCGCCCGGCGGGTCCCCGTCCTTCCCTGAGGCCATCGCGGAGGGACGCTCGGGAGCAGCAGCTTCACCTGGAGCGGGAGACACGGGAGGAGTGAACCGGGTTCGGAGCGGCAAGCACCGGTGCAGGAGGGAGCAGCCGGGGCCGCGAAGCCTCCTGCTCCTCCAGGCGCCTCTCGGGCCGCGAAAGGGCCCGGAGCAGAAACGCCGCGGGCGGCCTGGCTCCCGKCCCGCTCGCGCGCCCGTTCCTGGGYGAACCCGGCTCCTCGGCTGCGTTTCCAGACCCTTTTCACCGAGATCTTTGCCCACGGCTGCCCCGCTTCACCCTCTCCCAAGCCGYGCTGGAAACCCGCCGGGCTTCCCGCGGCCCCGGCACATCCCGCGGGSCCCCGGCGCCAGCAGCATCCACAGCGGCTTCATGATCGGGGCAAGCAAAACGACACACACAGGGCTCTGGGACCCCAGCGGCACCCGGACAGCTCTAATCGCCCTCCTCTTCACGTCGTCTGCACTCCAGTCTGGATAAGAACATTAAGCGGGAAGCCATCGCGGGGCTGCGGCTGTCGTGGGCAGCAGCCCACGCGCAGACGCGGGGTTGGGGCCGCCGCAAGCTCCGCATTCCTCATTCCTCGTCTCCCTCCGCCCGTCGCTCGTCCCGCTGAGCTCATCCGCCGGGGCCGGCGGGGCAGGACGCGCGGGGCCGCCCGGCGCAGAGCGCGCACGGATGTGGTTCCRCGTGCCGGGCTCTCCGAGCGGCCACGCGGGCAGCCCTGGGACCGTTTCCATCACCAGAAACGGTGGTTTCTGGTTTCTTCCWGATCCAGGAAGAAATGCCGACACCTCAAAGTTTACATCCCATCCTAGGTGAAAAGGCAGCAGGGACCTGCTCCATGCCTGGGAATAGCCACCTACATCAGGATGGGGAGTGCAGCATGGGGATCGAGCTTCCCATCCTGTGCTGGCGATCATTCAGAAAAAAAACAAGGCAAAACGAGGAGAAATGGGGACTGAGACCATAGGAGTGGAGTGTGGCCTGCAGGCGAAGCGGGGACGGGGCGAGAAATGCAAAGTTTGCTGTTTATTTGCACRTCTGCCCGGCGGGGCTGGGCCCGCGCGGCCGGAGCTGCTCTTCTCTCCCGCCTTGGCTCTCCCGAACATCCCCACGGGCACCACGGAGCTGCCAGCAGGACCAACCCTGGCAGCGGGGCCCAGACGGGGCTGGGAGGAGAGGGGCAGCGTCCGGAGCGGCTCCCCTCCTCCCGGGGCCGCGGCGCCCGAGGACCCGGTCCGGACGCACGTGCGCCGTGCCCTCCTCCGCAGAGGAAATCCGCGTGGCTCCCGCCGCCCTCCCGGAGCGGGGGCTCCGGCGCAAGGGCCGCTCGTGTGAGCCGGGTAACCCCGGCGGCACAAACCCCTGCCCATCTTGTCCTGCGAGCCACYCCCAGCCTGCGGCAGGACACCGACACCTCCAAAGGGCCCCTGGAGCTCGTAGGGCTTCCCAAGGTCGGCATCCCGACGGAGCAGCCTTCGGCCCTGCGGGATCTGGCTCCGGCTCCGCGGTGATCRCGGTGATCTGGTGCGCGGGCAGCGGGCGCCTCGTGATGCTCCACACCGGAGCCCTGGGGACGAGCGGGGCCGCCTGTCCCCRTTGCCCTTGCCTAAAGCTTTCGGTTTCGCTTTCCCGGTGCCGCGGGCGCCCTCGCAACCCTGGGCACCAACGCGGTGCCGGCAGCCACGGCCCGGCCCGGCTCCAACCCTGCCCGCTGCCCAGGGCCCCCAGGCCCCCGCTCCCCTTCTCGGACCCACTTCCAGTTCCCGATGGGGGCCAAAGCGCGTCCGCCCCAGGAGCTGCCGCCCCGCAGCCCAACATCCCTTCCCTTCGCCCCATTYCCCATGGGGATACCGGGATATGGAGCCAGGAGAGAGCGGGAAGGCCCCTGGGAGCAGCGGGAAGGGCACCCATGCACTTAAACACAGGGCTGCGGAGCACGAAGTGTGGCGGGCCGGCGGGGGCCGAGGGACGTGCGGGGCCCAGCAGGGCCCTGCCCTGGGAGAAGCCCCAGCTTTCGCTTTCCGCAGCTGCTAAAGATCCATCCCCTCCCTAACTTCCCATTGGCACAAGGGGACAGAAAGGGCTAGAGGACACGGGGGYGGCAGCCCTCCCGATGGGGACTTGGCAACACCTCCAGGACGGCACAGGAGACTCCTCGTTATCAACGGGCCCGCGCGGAGCCCCCGGCTGCCCCTCGCCCCCCAGGAAAAGGGCTTTTGCCTCTGCCCCTTTGCTTCGCCCRGCCTTTTCCCTGCGTGTCCCCATGACAGACCCTGTGCCCTTCCTCTCCCGGCTCTTTCCCARAGGAAGGCGTCTGAAGGAGATGGCGGGAAACGGCCCCTGGATGAGGCCGGCTCGCACGCCGCGGGCGGGAGAGGCTCTGCGGACACGAGCTGGAGCAGCCCCTGTCCCGCAGAACAAGGCTGGCTCTTCCGACGGGACTCCGAGATCAGCCCCGYGCCCGCTCCCGAGATCCTGTGCCAGGAAATGCACGGAGCATCCCCGGGAAAGGCGGCGTGGGCCTGCGCGCCGGAGCGATTCCGGCACAGGATGCACAGCAAGCGGCCTCCACAGAGGCTGGGCTCCCGCGGGCACCGCTGCGGTCCCGCACGGCCGGGCTGGGAGAGCCGGCAGGGACGTCGCCCTGTCTCACATTCCCTCCCTCTGGGGCTGTGTTGGCTGCGGGGCCGCGACAATCCCTGCGAAGCGGCACGTGCCGGGTCCCCGTCGCTGTGGGGCCGCCTGGACGTCGCCCGGTCCCGTTAGCGCCTCCGCCTTCCCGCGCCCTCACCCTGCGACCCCAGCGCCTCCGCTCGCGCGCCACCTCGGAACAGGGGCAGGAGAAACCCCGAACCCCGCGGGACACGTTTGCAAAGCGGCAGAGCTGCCGGGCCGGGCTGAGCCGGGCAGGGCTGAGCCGGGCCGGGCCCCGCCGGGCGCTCGCGGCTCCCCGGGGCCGCGCCGGGCCCCGCGCTCCGCCCGCCGCCCCCCGCTACTCACCGCGGCCCGGGGCGCCGCGGGCACCTAGTGCAGCCCGCGCGGGAGCTGCTCCATCCCCGCCGCCTCCTTCCTGCCTCCTCCCCGCGGCGGCGGCGCGGGGGAAGGAAGCGAGCGGGGCCGGGGAGGAGGAGGAGGAGGAAAAAGAAGAGAGAAAAAAAAAAAAAGCAAGAAAACCGCCCAGAAACCCAACCCCGGACCATAGAGGGGAGCGCGGAGCCGTCCGGGCTCAGCTCCCTCTAGAGGCACCTTCCCCGGCGGAGCCTCCGCCTCGGGCGGCGCCGCGCGCGGGGCAGCGGGGACGGGGGGACCGCGGGCGGCCCCGCTGGGCTCGGGGCTGCCCTGCCGGGCTCAGCGGTGCCGCAGCCGGCACGCCGCGATGCCCTGGGAGGCCTGGGCTTCTCCGGGGCTTCTCCGGGGCTTCTCCGGGGCTTCTCCGAGGTTTTTCTGGCCTTTCTGTCACCACAAACGTCCCATTTGTCCCCTGCGCTCCCACCGGCAGCTTTTGCATGCCAGGGTTGCACACTGCTCTGTCTGCCCGGCCAGGGAGGCCGGCAGGGCTGCGAGTCCTTAGTCGCTGCTAGGAAATTTCTGCTTCACTCTGCCAGGAGAGGAGGATTTCTGGCAGCCGAGGCCGTTCACACCAAGCGACTTGAGAAATTCAARCCCTGCATAGGAAACGGCACGGCGACGGGAGGGAAGGAAGTGATTCACCTTGTCCCGACGGCGGGACGGGAGGAGGGCGCTCGGGTGAGCCSGGCCCTGCTGCCGTCCCTTCTCCTTGCAGCTTGGGAGGCTGCCAGGGACCTGAAACGCGCAGGGAGCTTTGGGGCCGGTGTCAATGCCTGGTTGCTAATTGTCTAATTACCTGTCTGCCCGCTGGCAGGAGCACCGGGTGTCYGCTGGGACAACATGGCCCATGAGCAGATGGTCCCTGCCCCAGAAAGCTGAWCAGGAGCGTTTCTGCAGCCCTGGCTTAGCTAAGTTTCAGCAGAGAAAATGGGCCCGTGGCTGCAGTTGGTCCAGCTCCGGCTCCCTCTGGTATTGCACCTTCT
This sequence comes from Eudromia elegans, assembly GCA_003342815.1. NCBI lineage: Eukaryota > Metazoa > Chordata > Aves > Tinamiformes > Tinamidae > Eudromia > Eudromia elegans. The sequence continues at coordinate 1,471,210 of PTEX01000133.1, read as the reverse complement.
CCTTGTGCTCCTTAGGGTTGGGGATTCAACTTAAGCAGTTCATAGGCAGTGCCTGGGTCTGRTTCTTTCCCAGGAGTCCCAAATCCTGCCTTCCAGCAGCAGGAGAAGCTTGAGGCCAGTCCCAGAGCCGTGAGCCCCAGAGGGAGATCCTGAGGGAAACCAGCCTGGAGGGCTCCCTTGGGAACCGCACGAGGTCCTGGACACTGGACACCAGCTCCAGAAAAACCCCTTGTCCTGGGAGGCCTCAGGTGGTAGCAAACATCCTAAAACCTGCGCTGCACCTTGGCCTGACTCTGCCCTGTGACCTTAGCAGCGGGAGCTGCTTCTCTAGGCCTGGGTGGCATTTTGAGCCCGACTGTCACCGCCTTGTCCCTGTGTGCCATCGCTCTGTGCTGGGGGGTCTGCCCTGCGGGGGCTGTGACGAGAGCGGAGCCCTCGGCGGTAACGGGAGCTTTGGAAGCTCTGTAACGGGCATGGCCCACGTGCACGTCACGAATGATGGTGGCAACTAAGCGTGTCGATCCCGGGGTGGTGGCACAGAACGCCTGATTTGCCATTGCGGGTGGCTTTAAGGTGTCAAGGCAATAGGGAAGAAATTCCTGCTCTGCCGTCCCGGCTTTTTGATCATGGATACTAGCGAGGAGCATTGCTGGCTCGCACTGGAATTTTACCTGGACGACGGGCACCTGCCCAGTTGCACTGGGATCCAGACACGCAGGGAGGCAGCAGCAGGTTTTCCAAGCCCGGCTGCTCCAAACGGTGTCAACCCAGTGGTTGTTCCGGGGAGGGGTTTGTGGATTCATCCACTCTGAGCGTGCCCGGCTCCCGCCGCAGCCTCTGCCCCTCGGGATCTCCATGCGCAGGGAAGGGGAGCGGATGCGGCGCAGCCCCTGCCCGTGGGGGAGCTCCTGGCAGCTCCGCACGGAGCGGGGCCGCCGCCGTGGAGCCTCCCGTGTCCCCGCGGCGCCAGAGGGCAGTGTCCGACCTCCCGCGGGGCCGGGATCCGCGCGGGCGGCTGCTGCGGGTCCGGGCTGCGCGCGTGCGGGCGGCACCGGACAGGGCACCCGGGCACCCCGTCTGCACGGGCCGAGCGTGCCTCAGGCTGCGTCCTGCGTGTCCCGCCGGGACGAGGCAGCGCCGAGCGGAGTCGCCCCCTCCGGCTCCCGGCGGGGCGGCTGGAGCCCCTCCGGGACGGCCCCGCTCGGATGCGGCCGGCCCAGCGCTGGGGCCGGGGGTCTCCACGCTCGCCCGTCGCAGCCCCGCTGTTCTTGGGCTCTGGATGAAGGGAGGGGAGAGGCTGCAGCACAGCGCGTCTCGCACGCACGAGATCTATCAAACTGATTAAAAAAGCCAGCAGATCCGGGCCTTGTTCCTGTAATGGCTACTGGAGCGTGTTGGGCATTAATCAAAGGGGCTGGTGCCGTGTCCGGAGCCCAGGCTCAGCCAGCTCGTGTTTCTCAGCCGGTGGAAGAGCTGTCAGGCTGTAATCTGTTCAGAACAAAATAGCGTAATAATGCCCTTCCTCATAGTGTATTGTATAAATACAGGAGGCGAGCGGCTTCCTTGCTGCAAACATCCGTGTGCGGTCCCAGCGTCACCATATGGACTCCCAGCGAGTGGGGACGGGGAGACACCCACCTCCTTTGCACCAAATTGTCCCCCATTTTGCCTGTGGGTTTCGAAGCGGATGGACTTTGCCCATTCATATTAGAGATGCTTTGAATAACGGAGCATCTTTCCCTTCCTCCGTGGAGCCGGACCGTGGTCCCCATCGTTGTTCCTGCTGGTGGTCGCCTGCACCAGCCTCAGTCCTGGCCGTGCTCTGGGCCAAGCAGGGCCTGTCCCTGGGACTGTGTTTCTGTATCCCGCACCCCAACATCGTGGGCAAGGCACTATATATGCCTAAAATCACATAGCACCAGGCCTATAAATCCATTGTGGCAGAATGGGTGATTTCTGCAGAAATTCAGCACATTTCAGGAAAGTTCTTTATCRAGAACCTTGCTTTGAAGAATTGGCTTTGGAGGCCTGGAGCTCTTTGTGCCCTGCCTCAGTTTCTCCTTTTGGGTCCTMTCCGTTCCCTTCCGGAGCAGACACACTGCTCCGTGTCCCGCATCTCCAGGCTGGCAGGAGCCGGGAGCAGCACGGAGCGACCACCTAAGGAACCCGGCGGCGGGAACGCGGGAGGTCTCGGGCAGGGCGGCCCCACGGGCGCCGGCACGCGCCCCCGAGGGCAGAGCGCTTCTCCCTCCGCTCCGCGGCGGGAAGGGCCCGTCTGGCAGCGAGGAAGGGGCCGCGTTGCAGCCGCCTTTGCCGTGGGAGCTGCAGCAGGGGGATGGGAAACTTCCACATATGCAAGGAGAGCGGGGCGCAGAGGCGGTTTCTTTGTGTCGCGGCAGGCGAGCCGGGCGTTTCGGTGACTTGCTGGCTGCGCGGGGCTTTGTCGCCGCTCTGCRCGCGGCCGCGTCGCTCTGCAGAGCGTGGGCGCAGCCCGCGAGCCCCGCGAGGGCCGCCCGCCCGGGCTGCCGCTTCCCGGGGCCCTCAACGGGCTGCCTGAGGTGCCTCCTTCCCGCCCGGCATCCCGCTCCTCGGAGGGACCCGGAGCAGCCCCGTGGCGGGGGGCGCCCTCCCGCCTCCCCGGCGGACACAGCGGCGCTTCCGTCGCCGTGCCGTGATTCCCGCCCATCTCCCCCGTCCCGTCCCRCGCAAGAGGACCTGCGAGTGTCCCCGTTTGCTTGGAGCTTGCTTGGCTGCAGCGTTGAATGCGAATGGTGTTTAATGTTCTCGCTTCTCCCTGCGGTTCGGCACCTGCTCCCATGGAGCAGCTCTGCGCTGAATTGCTTTCCCGCCTGCTTTTCCCCGCCTCTCCCTCTCCTCATGCCCCCCACATTAGCCGTGCCCAACATTAGCTTTGCGTGACTGTTATTGTGAGGGGAGAGAAGAGCCGGCTCTGCTCCCGCGTGCGGCAGGAGCCGCGGGGCGGCCGTGGCCCCGGCTCTGAGCTCCCACGCCCGGGGCTTCCAGCAGCGTCCTCGGGAGGCCGCAGCTCCCGGCTCGTTCCGGGCTCCTGCTAATCTGGGAATTGTATGGCAGGAAGCACACACCCAGGCGCAGCCCCGGACAAAGGCAGCAGTGTGCGCGGGCCCCGCGCCGGAGCGGGAGCCGGAGCGGGAGCCAGAGCAGGAACGGTCCCTGCGCGCCCGCGGATGCCCCGGCTCCGGAGCAGGGCTGGGATAGGGCTCGGCAGGGGTTCCTCTCTGCTGCTTCCCAGGCTCCGGGGCTGCTGGCAAAATGGGAATTTCATAACTGAAACAAAACAATTGCTGCAAAAGGGGTGAACCCCCCTCTCCATTGACCTCCAGGATGTTCACTCTGGAACCTAGCAAGGGCAAAAGAACTGGAGCCGCCAGCCTCCTTTGCTAGGCGGRTTTAGCAGAACTATCACAGCAGCCTATAGCAGTAGCCCCTTTCCACATCACCTTGCTGGGTGCCAAAAGTCTGTGTCCATGAGACATCCCGAGAGGCCTCGAGCTCCAAATAGACTAGATGTCTGTGTAAATTGCTCTGAGATCGCCCAAAGAATAGCGCTATATAAAACACAGGTATTATTAGCAACCTGCTGGGTCGAGTGTCCATCACCGGCGCGTCGGGGGGAAGGGGTGGCCTTGGTGGCTCTGTAGCCGCCCGCACTCCCCGGGAAGCCGCGGGGCTTTGGCTGCTGGCCGGGCTTGCCGCAGGGGACAGAGCCGTGGCCCCGGCCCCGGCCGTGCCCTCCGTGCCGGGGAGGAGCGGGGAGGCCRCGACGGCCTCGCCGGGCCCTCCCGCTTGCCCCGGGGCGGCGGTGACGGAGCCGGGACGTTGCTCTGCTCCGCAGTTCGCCGGGCCTGGCCCCTGCACAAGGAGCAGCCGCTCCACGTGACGCTGCCACATCCTGTGCCGGGTGTTTGAGAAAGCGGCTCGCGGGGCCCGCCGCGGCGTTACGTGTCTACGTGTGTCCCCGAGAAGGCCRCGAAGGCTCCTCCGTGCTGCAGGAGCGGGGAGTAAAACCGTGCCTGAAATAACTTCCCCTCCGAGATCTCCAGGGCCCACCAAGCTGCTGTAAAGCTGCATTACGCATGCGAGGCACTCGGATATTACAACGATGGGAGCCAACGTAATAGGATGTTTTAAATGAAATATTCATCTGGATCTTCAGCCYGTAAAATGCATAGAGCTCTGCCGGCTTCTGTGCACTCACACTAATTTATTTTTTATTGCGACCCATTTGTGTTACGAGGGTGCCCGGGAGTTCTTAGGAGATCGCCTCGATCCAAAGATCCCGGCATTTCGGGAGCTCTGAAATCACAGGACAACCAGACAATCCGTGTCCCGAATCCAGAGCCGCTAGGGACGCGACCTGGTGCTTTCCACACCTGGGCTGATCTCTAACACGGAGCTTTTCCTGCCCGCAGGGCGTCTTTATGGGAAGACTCATCCCCACGATCCAGACCGGCCGGAGGAGGCTCCTCGGCCGATGGTGTCGCGCTGGCTGCGACCGAGGTTGTAGTTTGACCAACAAAGAGCGCTCAGAGCCCYGGAGCAGATGGGGGAAATGTCTGCAAACAAAGACTCTATTTTTCRAGAAAATCCTTCGTCTTGTGCGTTGCATGAGAGAAGGAATTCAGGCTGCGGAGCCCGCGGCCGAAGCAGCCTGCGGGTAGGAAATTCCCGTGGCGCTGACCGCTGCTCCTGGCTTCTCCATAACGGGGGCAACGGCCCCTTTTACATCAGATCTGACTCCTGCTTTGCACTCAGGAAGGATCCGAATCCCTCGAGGGATGCAGCCCGTTCTTGCACCCATCCATGGCCCTCCTAGGCCAACACCTTGAGCTCCTGTGACTAGTGTCTGCGCAGCCACCGAAGGAGCTTTAGGGGCCTAGCGGCAGTGTATAAAACGCAGTATAACCCAGCCTATAATTTTTTAAACCCAGCTCCGGTCCTGCAAATAAAACACCCCATATAGTTCCTTTCTCTTTAGCAGCTACAAACCACAGAGGTCTCTTCCTCCCTCTCAGTTTGCGGCTGCCCCGGATTGAGGCGCCACGAGAGCCTCCCGACTGATTCACAYGTAAAGCAGCAAGGAGCYGCTCCCGCTCCCGTTCCCGCTCCCATTCCCGYTCCYGCTCAGCCGTCCCGGCCTGGCCCACTCGGTGACTCAGCAGCCGCGAGCCCGGTGTGACTAACTCTTCCCTCCGCAGCGCGGGAGCTCCGGGTCCGGCAGCGCGTTCCCTGCGGGCGGTGGCATCAGCCCATGGACGTGCACCCTGCTCACCCCGCACCAGGAATTCAGCTTCCTCCCATCCAGCACCGTCTCTCCCTGGAAAATCCGGGACAGCAGGGCTGGGGGCTCCCGTGCGAGCCCGGGATGTGGCCGGGAGCATGGGCTGGGGGCCCGTATGTGGCGGCTGCTCCTGGCGCRTCCCTGTCCTTGTCCCCGGCTGTGTCCTCGCTTCCTGCTGGGATTCCCGCTGCCAAAGAGCCTGGGACGCTGCTCTGGGCCCCCCGAGTGGTGACGTGATGGGGGATCGAGGGGACAGTGCCCTGTGCCCACGGGGCCTCTCGTCAGGCCGCGGAGGGGCCGGTGGTCTCAGCGAGGGCTGCAGTTCCTGTCCCCAAAAGCAGCCAAGGAGGCAACAAACGGGGAGCAGCCGCTTCATCCGCGACTGTCCGGGGTGCGGGGGAGGCCGGGGCAGGAGGGGTCCCCAACAGGGAGCGGGTTCCTCCATGCGCCGTCCCGGCCGCTCCAGCTCCCCGTGCTCATCCCAGCGCCGGGCACGGGGTGATGCTCCGGTGAGCGCAGGGGGCTGCGCCCGTGCGCGGAGGGGCCGGCGGGACGGCCCCGAGCGGGCGCTGGGAGATGCGGGACGGCTCCAAGCGGGGCCCTCCGCTCGCTCCGCACGGAACGGCCGGCGGCTCCGCCCGGCACCAACTGGCGTTTGCCCATTAGGGCAGTCACGGGCCTGCGCAAACATTTCCATTTGCTTTCGATAAAAACGAGCGCATAAAACGTGGTCCCTTAGGCGTGGCCGGCGCTGACGGGCTCCTGCCCTGGGCCGGGCTGCGCCGCTCCGCGCTCCCGGCTCCGCTCCGTGGGAAAGCGGCTCCGGCTGCTTCCCCCGGCCGACCGCGGCGCTCGTCCCGAACCGGGCCCGGTGTCGCTAACGGCAACTGCTAATTGCTCTCTCCTTCTGTGCTATATTTAATCCCCCACTATTATTTTTTCCCCTTTTAATCAGGAAAAAAAGCCCTAAATTTCCCTCGGGGGAAGGTTATTGGAAATGTACCTGCACGCTGCCCGGAGCCGCTGTATTTTTAAACCCAAGTACAAAGTGTCTCGGGGCCTTAACCCTTCCCAGGGAGGGGACGCGGGGGCTCCCTGCCCGTGCCAGGGCTGCAGCTGCTCTCCGTGCCCATCCCCGGCGCATCCCGCCTGGCTCCGCATTCTCCTGTTCTCTGCGGAGCCGGGAGGTGCTTCGTCCCRGGGGGGTCCCTGTGCAGGGGCAGGAGGGCACGTGGGACTCGTCCTTGGGGACGTCACAGCGGCTGCTCCRCTGTCCCCGCTGCGGGGACGCAGATGGGCCGCCCGCGGGGGCCGGCCCCGCTCTCGGCCRGTTAATAAAGCGGCCCCAGGGGCTCGTCCGCGCGCCGCAGACCTCGGTCACCTTCCCGAGGCCGCCCGCGAGCGGAGCTGGAGGAGGCAGGAGGTGGAAACAACCTCCTCTTCCTCCGAGCGGCTCCAGCCCTGGCGCTGTCCCACTCCCGGGAYGAGAGGCGCCCGTCCCGTCCCCGCGCCGAGTCCGTGGGCGGCAGCGGGATTGAGGGCGAAGAATCCCCCTTTATGCGCATGGGGCTGTGGGGCTGCCCCCGTCCCCGTGAGCGCCCCTGGCCCGCTCCACACACAAGGGCCCCAGTGTTTCCCTGCCGACGCCTCCGGCAAAGGAGCCCGCAGTTGTTTTCTCTCTCCTATTCCCGGCAGCTTCACCCTTGCATTCCCGGCCTCGGGCTCTGCTCCGACGGGAAGTGCCCGATGGTGGTGGTTTGTGCAGAGCTCCTCCTGAGCAGGTTTGGGGACATTTTTCCCATCATGGTGCCCATGTGTCCTTGGTGGGAAGTGAGAGCAGCGCCCATGAGAGAGCTGGGGCTCCGGGGTGCTCTGGAGGTACCTCCAGCCCAATGCATTTCCTGAAGCGGGATGCGCCATCCCGGTGCTTCCCGAAGTGGGATGCGCTCTCCAAGCGCCACTCCAGCATCCCTGCTCCCCGGCATGCATTTCCAAAGGACAAACCCCAGCTCCTAGCCGGCCCATGGGCACCCAAGCCCCGCGGCTGGGGCGGAGGCGGGCGTGAGCTTTGGGTGTCCGGGAGCCGTTGCCAAGCGGAGCGTCCTGGGATCAGGGCAGGGAGGCGGCGCCGGAGCCGCTGCCYGCGGAGGAGCCGTTTCGGCATGTGAAAGGAATGTGACTCGGGCCCCGCCAGCGGCGACGGGCCGGGCACGGGGACGGCGGCCGCCCCACTGACTCAGCGGCCTCCCCCTGCAGCCGCTTCCTCTCCGGGAGGCAGAAACTCCCGGGTCTTATTAATCGTGTGGCCCAAAGCAGGGGCGAGGAAGGAAGCCCTCTTATTTTTAACTCCTCTATCTCCCCTGAGCCGYGGGCAGTGCCAGGGGAGCCTGGCCCTGTTCCCGTCGTTCCTATAGGTGCTCAAGGTCCTTTGCTGTGACCGTAATGGGGACGAAGCTGTCGGGATGTCCCCGTCACCCGGGTTTGTCACTYGGCAGGGCCAGCAGGGATGCCCTGCTCTGCTGCACAGGCTGGGAGGGTTTGGAGACCCCAGGAGTGCAGAGGGGCTGAATAGGCAGGACCAGCCGCTCGGGAGGTCGCGGGTTGCCCGATTCCCCCGGCTCGGAACCGGGAGGTTCATCCCGGAGCGCAGGATTGCTGCAGGAAAGGGTCTGCCCGGCTCCGAGCGGGACCCTCAGCGGCGCCCGCCCTGCTCGTGGGGCAGCGTGGGGGGCCACGAGCAGCAGTTTTGCCCTCCTGGGTGGTCTGTCCCACCGGGATCTTGGAGAGCTCCATGGAGGCGACGGGTGGCACCAGGAGCACCGCGGTGGCCCCATGGCGGGCGCAAGGGCCCCCCCAGCCGAGAGGCTGCGTTTGCTCCGAGCGGCCGATTTGCGCGGGGAGTTTTGGTCCCGCAACCCCCAGCGTTCGCTTCAACTCCCGCTTCGAGACCTTCATTTGCTTCCAGCAGGAGCAAAGTTTGTTCCTCGTGATCTTTTCTTTTCCCCCTCTGCTGCCCTGAGATAAAGGCTGCTAAATTTGTCCTGTGCTGAAAACGCAGCTAATCCTGATGGACCTGAATTCGCGTCTGCCCCGGAGGAATTGCGCTAATTTTTTCTTTCCCTTTGTCCTGCCAGGGGACCTGTCCGTTTCCTTGTGGAAAAAAAAAAATCACTATTTAGGGCAAGGTTTAGGTCCAAAACCTGTGTGTTTGTTTGCRAGAAAGCAGGACAGGAGGGAAATCAACCCAAAAAAAGCATCATGTTTTTCTCCCCTCACTTCCAATATTGTTTTTACAGCAGGGAGGTTTAATTAAAGTGTGGAACTAGGACGCTTGCGGTGTCCAGAAGATGCTCCGAGGATGCAGCCCTTTCCTGCTGGTGTTAAATTGGGAGCGCGGGCACTGCCAGGCAGTCGGATCCCGGCCGGATAGTGGCCGGCAGCAGGAAAACTGCCCCGTTCCCGGCTCCGAGCTGCTGTGTTGGGGTCGCCAGGGAAGGGTCCCTCTGCGCAGGGGGCACCGGGCGAGGGGGCAGTTTGRGGGTGCAGGGAGAGCTCCCGGCCTCTGTTGCTTTGGTCACGCTGGAAGCTGGAGCCTGGTGGGTGCCGGGAGCAGATCCTGGCGCRGGGCTCGGGAAGAGCCGGGGCAGCCAAGGGGGCAGGAGCGAATGGGAGCGTGTGGCCCGGAGCGCGGGGCCGGCTGGGCCCACCCTGGGGCAGGACGATCCAGCGGGGGCCGATCCGGGTGGCCCGGCCGGGCAGGCAGCGCTGCTCCCAGCTCCCTGCGCCCGCGCCGGGAGGAATCGCTGCCACGGAGCCGCTTTGGGCCCAGGGCACCAGCCGTGGGGCAGGAGCGCGGGCAGTGCCGGGAGGCTCCGTGACGGGGCGCCAGGGCCGCCCCGATGCCCACCCCGCTCTGCAGCCGCTTGCCCTGCGCCAGGGAGGACCCACGGGGCATGGAGAGCCTTGGGGGTGTCCRAGGAGCCGCTGGCAGCGGCGCAGGACGGAGGGACGGGCTCGGAGCGGGAGCCCCGCGGGACGAGCCCCGGTGCCCGGCGAGCTCCGGCTCCCAGCGAGCTCCGGCTCCCGGGCAYGTTGCAGCGCAGGGAGGCGGCAGCGGAGGGTGGGGCCTCCTTTTGGGCACCCCCCAGCGGCTCCGGTTCCCCTCCCAGGCCCAGAATATTTGCATGCTTTTTTCTTTCTTTCTTTCTTTTTTTTTTTTTTCCTCCTCTCTTTGCAAGCGGGACTTCCTGATCGCTCTCCATTGGCTGCAGGTGGGGCGGCCGCACACATCTCGAGCAGCCTCCAGCGGAGCCTCTTCCCCGCGCGCTCCGGGCTCGCTTGGCTCGCGTCCTGCGCGCCACATGTAGAAGTTGCGCCCGTGCCCTCGGCGCCTGGGAAAAACCCTCCGGAGCGGCATTCCGGGCCGTGGCCCATGCTGGATTTCTGCGCCGGGAGGTGACTYGGGGAAGCGGAGGCGATCATGAATGAGATGTCGAGTTTCCTGCACGTCGGGGACATCGTCTCCCTCTACGCCGAGGGCTCCGTCAATGGCTTCATCAGCACCTTGGGGTGAGTGAGCCCCAAAGCTCCCCCTGGATAGAGGGGGGGTTATTTACCCCCGTTGGGGGGTTATTTACCCCCTTGGGAAGGGCGAGGAGGGGTGGAGGCTGCTGCCCGGGGTCGTGCCGGGAGCGGCGCGGGAGGCTCCGGTGCCCGTCCTGCCCCGGCCTGTGCCGGCCCYGGGGCTGCTGCCGGGCGCAGGACGGGGCCCAGGGGGGACCCTGCACCCCGGCTGCCCCGGAGACCCGGCGGCTTCTCCCCCCTCGGGGCTGGGGGGGGATGGGATGGGTTTAAGCGGCACCCAGGGAGACTTTGCAGTTTTCCAGGGAAATGGGCGGCATGAGGGGCCAGTGGGACGAGAGAGCAGYGCACAGTGTGACACTGGGATGGGGCAGCTGTGGCCTTCCCCGTGGACACCGGGTGGTTAAAGGGCTTTTCCCAGGGCCGCTCTCTGCCGGGACGGTGCCCGGCCCTCCCGGCGCTCCGGTCTGTCCGGCTGCGCTTCCTCCAGGCGGGAGGCACCAGCCCAAGGTGGCCCCAGCTGGTGCTGGGGGGAGCTGAGCAACCCAGAGGGTCCACGCTGAGCCCCTGGGTGCATCGGCCACCAGCGTGTGGGGCCGGGGGGCCAGGCAGGAACCCTGGGGACCTGCCCCTTGTCCCCAGTGCTTCTGTGCAAGCTGAGGGTGTCAGGATGAGACCTTCAAACGTGCCCTCCCCTGGACAAGGGCTTCTCTCTCCACGGGCACCTGCGGTGCCAGGAGAGTCCGTTGGTGCGGGGAGGTCTGCCGGGGGCCAGCGGGCTTTTCCATGGGGTAATCCCTAGGGAATTACTGCCCGTGTGTTTGGGAACACTGCTGCTCGCGGGGCTGTCCAACTCCCTCCCAAGCCTTGGCCCGCAGCCCTGTGCAGGGCCGGGGCTGCTCCGCACGGCTCGGTGGGTGCCGGGGGCTGCCCCGCGCTGCGAGGGCGAGCGCAGCCGGCAGCGCGCCTGGACGGGATTCCCGGGCTCGGGAGCTGCCCGGCTGCACGGCCGGGGCTGGACGCGCTTGCAGCCACACGCCCTTCGCCTACGCGCGGCGCCGCTCGGCACACGCAGCCTTTGCTGCACCCAGGGCTGCGTCCGGGCGCGCGGCCCCGGCCGGTGCAAACACCGGTGCAAACACTGGTGCAAACAGCCCGGTGGGTGCAAACACTGGTGCAAACACTGTGACCGGTGCAAACACCCCGCGGGCCGCCCTGCAGCGCAGGGTCCCCCCTGCCTGTTCAGAGCGTGAGCCCGTCGGCCGCGGAGCTCTGGGCCCCCGCGTGTGCTCGGCCCGTGGCCACCGGCGCTTCCCAAGGCCGCGCTCRGAGAGGTCTCCCCATTGCACAGTGTCACGAGGAGGGTCTGTAGCTGTGAGGGCTCCGTGCTGAGCACCCCCCGCGGCTGCCCAAGGCCACGTGCAGAGCGTGATCCGCTGGGAGCCGACACTGGCTGTTTAGCAGCAGTCCCAGGAGCTCCAGGAGCCAAATCCGGAGGTGTTTTGGTATTTGGAGCACCAGCCTCGTTGTAGCCCTGACACCCACGTCCTCCTTTTGTACGGTGCTTCCCTTCTTATTTACRGGCATCCAGAGAGTTGGGCTGCCTTTGAGAGACAGGGGGTTGCCCCTGGGTTTTGCTGGCCAGCCCCACTCCTCTGCAGCTCCGTCTCATCCAGGGGTTTCCCCATCCCTCGCCACCATTTTCCCTTGTGCCTGAGGCCTGGGGAGACCCAACCACAGCTGAAACCACTCGGTGATAAGGCTGGTGCCTCACCCAGAGCAGCCCTGCTCGCCCTGGGGGACCTCCTGGGCTCATTTGCAAGGCAAAGGGCCCAGCTGCCCCGCACTGCTGCTGCTGCTCGCCCGGCTGCGCCCTGCGGAAGCGCCCTCCGTTCCCACCTCTCCTCCCTGCGCACACAGGGCAGCRGGGCCCGGAGGTGCCGCCAGGGCTCCCTCTGTCCCAGATGTCCGTGCTGGGGACACGCGGCAGGTTTGGGGGAATGTTTGTTGGGAACGCGCAGCCCGCGCTGCTCTGTTCTGCTCCCGGGCTGCTCCATGGGGTGGGACGTGGCTCTGCAGGCAGGTTTGTGGAGACCAGCGAGGYCCCTTGGCGGAGTGGGGGACGGCATGAGCAGCGTGGGGACATTGGGCTCCTCGCTCGTGCCGATCCCAGAAAATCCTCTCGTCTGAAGGGGTCGTTTCCTCCCTCTTGGAAGGGGATGTGTGGGCTGTGACGGGAGGTGGGGGCAGGCGGTTGAAATTCTGCATCCCTGGCCAAGCGGTGCCCACAAAGACGCAGGGCAGGTGCCCTCCCGGGGGACCGGCTRCAGCGGGCGGACGCTCCTATGGAGGGAAAGCACCCTAGGGAGGGAGGGAATCCCGGCGCACGCCAGGCTGGAACGCTGGGGATGGAGCAAGCGGCCTGGCCTCGCTGCGCTGGCTCTGCTGCTGCCCGAACCAGGTGTCCCCAAGGCCCCGGCACCCGCCGGTCACCCCGGCCAGGGCGGCTCCGGGAGATGTGCTCCTTCTGGAAAGGCGGCTGGTTCAAGGGCAAGGGCAGAGCTGCTGGGCCGGGAGGAGCRGGCGCCCCGGCCCCTGCCCGCATCCCGCTCTGATATCCGCGCGGGATCCCCGAGCAGGGCCCAGCAGTGCTCCTGGGAGCCCTCTCCACGTTCCCCTTCTCCCGCATCAGCCTCRGCTGGCTGCCCTCCCTGGGGAGGGCCGGAGCCGTCGCATCCAYGCGGATTCCAGCGCCGGGAAAGCCGCTGTGGCTCGCGCGAGGCCCGGCGCCCTGGCCCCGCTCCAGCAGATCACTTTGTGCTCCGTTTCCAGCGTGCCGAAAGCCCCACTGGAACCACTCGCACGGCTTAAAGCTAACCAGATGCTCGCTGGCGCGCGCTGCAAGGATGGGGACCCGGCGCTGCCGGGGCAGCGTGGCGGGGTGTCCATGCACCGGCCCGMGGCTTCTCCRAGGCCTTTCCCCAGGTGTCCRTGCTCCAAGAGCCGGAGTTTGCATCAACACCTGGGAACGGCCGGTGCCGGCACCTCCRTACCCGGCATCCTGCCCGGAGCGCRGAGCTCCGGCAGTTCCCGCGGCGGAGGCAGCTCTGCTCTAATGGGGGTTATTTAGGCAAATCGTGTCCTGGCCCCAGCAGCAGCGCAGGTGACTCATGTCCAGCCGTCGGGAGCCTCTGATTTCCAGCAGTTTGTTTCCCTGAAGGATGTTAAGCTGCAGTATCAGTTTAAAAAACCACCCTGCGCTCCTGCAAAACGTGTAATCCCGGGATTAAAGACGCTGAAACTGCTTAGAGGTCATTAGCTAATGAAGACTACCAGCCCGGCAGGTTGCTGTCGCCCATCCCGCGCGGTGGATCGGGAGCGCTGGGCACGGAGACGTCGCGGGGAAGCTTTCCAGCCGGAGCTGGTGTGGGTGGAGGATTGCTGAGCGTTGCAAAGCACTGTTTACTCCGGCGCTGGAAACGGCCCGCGCWGGTCAGATGCTTCCTCGGAGACCCTTGGCCAGGATGGAAGACCTTTTTTAAGTGCATGAAGGAGCTTTCTGCTCCTCTGGGCGCTGCAGGGAATGGGGCGCTCTCTGCTTTGCCCCTTTGGCACCAGGAATTGCTGCAGCCCCTGGCCCTGCAGATCCCGGTCGTGGAGAGCTTGGCCGCCTCCGTCGATACCCCCGGGCTCTCCTTCGACTCCAGCATCGTTTGTGCAACCCTGGTTTGTAAAAGCAGCGTTAGTGGAAACCGAAACAGGCGGCACCGGGCGGCGGGGCTGGGCAGRGCTTGCACGTGGCTACGGCCCTCGGCGCCAGCTGCCTCCTCTCTGCTCCCGTTTCCCTCCTCTTTCTTCATCCTTTCCCTACCTTGCCAAGCCTCAGCCCCACAGGAATTTGGGAAATGTGCCCAGCTCCATCCCTGCTGTCTCGTGCCATGGAAAAGCCCGTGGTGTCTTGAGGCCGCTCTGCCAACCACAGGCACCAAGGCAGGTCATGAGCAGCAAAAACTTCCGAGGGCTGTTGGAAACTGACGGATTCCCGGGTTTTAGAGTCCCGGTGCTCCTAGAGTCCCGGTGTTGTCCCGTGTTGCTGTTGGCAGACCCTGTTTTGCACATATGTGACTATACGTTCGGCACGGGGCCTGGCAGCGCCAGCTCCCGGGACCCGGCTTCCCCCCGGAACGCTGCCGGGATCCCGTCCCAGCCGCATTCCCTGCTCGGCTCGCAGGCTGAGCGCGGCCGGGATCCAGCCTGGCACGGCTGGGAACAGGCTCCGCACTTCCTGGCCCCGGGCAGGGAGGCGGCTCCGGCAGCGGGAGCCGGCAGAGCCTGTCCCGCCGGGGAGCCTCGTTCCCTTGGAAGCGGCTCCACGGTGCCCGGCCGTCCCACGCGTCCGCCGCCGGCACCACCCGGCCCGGCCGGTTCCTTCCCTTGGCAGCATCCCCTTCATCCCAAAGTGGCGGCACCTGCGGGATTTTGCTCTACACGGGGAAAACAAGGGAAACATGGGGAAAYACAACGTGTCCGACGGGCAGAGCTGGCGTCACTGAGGAGGTGACGGTCACCAGGGGCTTCCCCGGAGCCTCCGGCCGTGCCGTGCCCCAGGCCTGGGTGGAAATTCACCGGGGAAAAGAGGAGCCCGTTTTTCCCGGGGAAACAGGGAGGGGGTGGCCAGGGCAGGGACCCTCCGCGCTCGCYGCCCTCTCACGCTCTGCGCGCTGCTGTCCCCCTGCGCAGGCTGGTGGACGATCGGTGCGTGGTGGAGCCGGCGGCCGGAGACCTGGACAACCCGCCCAAGAAGTTCCGAGGTGAGACTGGGGACCCGCACCATGTCCCTAGGGATGCGCACGGGCCATGTCCCTAGGGATGCGCACGGGCCATGTCCCTAGGGATGCGCATGGCCGAGCATCCCGCGTGCCGGGAGCGGCATGGAGCGCGGCTGCGCCCGCAGGCTCTTTCCTTGCACGGCCGTTAGCGCCAAGCGCTAATTACGGCCGTGCCCGGGAGGGAGTGGGGATTGGGCTGTGGTTTGCAAGGCAGGGAGAGGCGGGAAAGCCCTGCCCGGCAGCCCGGAGCGCCGGGACCGCCGGAAAGGGGGATGAGTCAGGGAAGGCCCCGCTCCCCTGGGCGGCTCTGCGGGAGATGGGGCTCCCCCCTGGAGCAGGAGCCACCGCAGGGAAGCGGCTGCTCCAGCCCTGGGCGTCTCGTTCCCGCCCCGAGCTGCTCTTTGCACGCTGCAAACCGCAGGGCAGGAGGCTCTTCCYGACGAGCATCCCGGGTGGTTGGATCCCGGTGTCTGCCGCAGCCCTGGACACGGGTTCCTGCAGCGGGAGCAGCTGGAAGCAGCTGTGGGGAGGGCTGTGCTCCCCCCGTCCCAGGGCGCCGCCGTCTCCCTGCCCGCACGAGGGCCCACGTCAAATCTCTTTTCCAGACCCGGGTCCGGTCTGGACTCCGCTCTGCTCCGTGCAGCTCCTATCAGGATATCCAGGCGCTGGTTTTAATGGCCGGAAAAGTAGTGGTCTCCCTGCTCGATAGCTATCGCTGCGAGCAAGGTAAAAACAACAGACCCTGTTTCCCTGCAGCAGCAGCAGCGGGAGGGTTTTAATGTGCGGCTGCCGTCCCCACATCCTGTGGCCGGTTCCTGCCCTATCCCGGCTGCGCTGGGGACGTGGGGACTTGTCTGCAGCTGCAGGAGGGGCGATTGCTCCCCCTGCACCTCAGTGCTGCGTCCGAAGGGAGGCCGGGACACGGGCGGCTTTAGGAAGCGCTGGGCAATACGGAGCCTGTCCCTGCCCGCGGTGTCTGCGCTGGGCTGGGCCCTCGGAGGCGCCTGGYGCCTCTTTTATTTGCTTTGCTCAGGTTTCTTCCCTCCCCGCGAGGCTCTTCCCCGCCCTGCGTTCGGGCAGGTCAGGAAAAGCCGGCAGCGGGGGGGTGATGCCGGGCGGGAGGGCAGAGGGGCACCGTGGCCTCCCCGTGCACCGTGGGAGCCTCTCGCTCCACCTCGCAAGCGCATCCAGGGGCTCCGCGGGATCCGGCCCCGGGCGCTGCTCCGTCCCTCGGCCTCCCCGCCGGCAGCACCGCGTCGCGGCAGGAGACGGGGCGCAGCGACGCGCAGCGCGGGGTGCCGGAGCTCCCCGGGTGCCGGGCAGGGCCACAAGCGTGCCGGTGTCTCAACAGCCCTCACGTTGTTTCCCCCTCTTCCCCGTGCCCCAGTTTCTCCTTTCCACCCACAACTCCAGCAGCCTGATTAAGGATTAAGTACAAACGGTTCAAGAGGCTGCAGGGAGCCGAGGGCTTCTCTAGCACCCCTTTCTCTAGTCCTCCGGGCACGGAGCAAACAGAGCTGCAAAGCAAAAAGTGAAACCGTCCCGTCCCACACGCAGAGCCCTGCTCCATGCCGAGCCCGGCTCTGCACCGCCGCGTTCGTCACTCCCAGGTACACAAACAGGCGCTCGCCAGYGCCTCGGCCCCGCGCCAGCGAGGGAACGAGGTTCGTTTTGTGCCTGAGGTTTCTGGGCTGCTGTTTCAAAAGCAATTAGGCTGACCCAGCTGYGGGGCCCTTCCTGCCCTCACCCTCTGCCCCACGGAGCTGCTGATCCAGATCCCAACTGGGACACCGGCTCGACATCCTGCGGATTTGGTCTTATGCTTCTACTCCCTGGTCTGGGATCTGCACCCTTCATCTCCCAACGGGGTTCTTGGGGGCCTTGGAGAGCAGCTTTTTGCGTGCAGATTTATAGGAGCGGTTGCTTCCAGCACTGATGATTTAGTCTCTTCATGAGGAGTTGTGAGAGGGCGTTTGTGACACTGGCRCATCCCAGATGTGCAGGGCAACCCAGCCCCTTCCTTCCCAAGCTGCTTGGTCGTTTCTGATAGGAACACTTCTATCGGTAGACCAAGAAGTGACTAGAAYAGAATCGTTATGGTTGGAAAAGACCTTCAMGATCATCAAGTCCAACTGCACACCCATCACCACCACATCTGCTAACCCGTGTCCCTAAGTGGAGTTACTCTTGGACATATTTACCTACATTTGCAGCTAATACGGAGTGAGGGGACCTTCCACCAGCCCTGGCCAGGGCTGGCTTGGACCCTCGGGAGGAACCTGTGTTGTTCCACACGACGAGGGGCTGCTCCCGGCGCGGAGCTGCGTGCGGGATGCGGACGTGCTCCTGCCCCATAGGCCATCCCAGGGGAGGCAGGCAGCGTGCCGAGCGCCCTCCTCTCCTTCCAGATTGCCTCTTCAAAGTGTGCCCCATGAACCGTTACTCTGCCCAGAAGCAGTACTGGAAGGCCAAGCAAACCAAGCAGGACAAGGAGAAGATCGCCGACGTGGTGCTGCTGCAGAAGCTGCAGGTGAGCAGAGCTTGTGCGGGACCCGGCACCGTCTGCCCCGAGACCAAGAGCCCACCAGCTTGGTTGGCTGATGTCCAGACCTGCTGGGGAGGTCCTGACGCGTTTTCCTTCCTGGAAAAGAGCCTGCATGGGGGAGCAGGACCTTGCTTGGGTTTTGCACTACCCAGGGCATCCCTCATCTGTCCCACCACCCTCTTCCCACCACAGACCATTAGCCACAGTCACCTGGAACTAGAGGAAGGATTCCAGTAGCCATCAGCTTGCACTTGATCGTGGCACCTCCTGGCTGGGTGAAGATCTCTGCAAGGTGCTTGGTGCTGCTGTGGTGTCTGCAGGGCTCGAAGGGTTGAAGTCCACGGGCGGCCTGACCGTGCTGCACCGTGGGCTGTGCTTGTTGAGACGCTCTTAGCTGGCCTTGGATGGGCTCCCCTTTCCCAGGGAAGGGGCAGATTTGCCTTGGCTCCCAGCTCAGGCTCCTGATCCCTCCTTCACCTCTGTGTCGTTCCTGTGTGTCCGTCCTTGGCGCAGCGGGAAGCCCTTGGCCACGTGGCCAGGCTGGTCCCGGCGCTCCAGCCTCTCTCCTGCCCTAAATAACTGAGGCTTCCCTGGCTCTGGAGCCCGCGCCAGGCTGGGACACGCTGTGGGCAGGACCTGCTCCAACGGGCCCAGGGAAGTCGGAGGCTCCTGTTGACTTCCACAAGGTTTGGAAAAGGCCCATGCTAAACATTGTGTAATCACGTCAGACAGCTGGCAAGGCTGCAGGGATGATTCATGGAGCTGAAGTTCAGGAGGGATTCGTTAAATCATCTAATGAGGCTTCAAGCAGAGCACAGGCTGCACAGAGCCCCATTCTTCCTGCACTGAGCCAGGGGAGCGAGGACTAATAAAGCGTCTGGAAGGAGCATCCCGGCTCCTGCTGGGATGCCAGGACGTGGCTGGTGCGTCCTGCTGCGTCTAACCGCATAGCACGCGGAAACCCTCGGCTTTCCCGCTCTGGGTTAGCGTATCYCGTGCAATGTCAACACCTGTGCTCACTGGCAAGGAGAGGCGGGCTCGTTTCGGAGCCTGCCTGGCTGAACCTTGGCCTTATTTGTCATAAAGAAACTGTGGAATTTCCTTGTTCCACGCCTCCACGCCGCTCCTGGCTCTGCCCTTCTGGGAAGCGCCCAAGCGCGATCGAAATGCGGAGCAGCAAGCGAGCCCGGGAGCCGATGCAATCCGCTTCCCGTGCTGGCTCTGCCGCGAAGCCCCTCGACGTCCTGGCAGGGAGCTGGAATCCAGCCTTGATTTATCAGCGTCTCCTGCGGGCTGAGAACATCTTTCATCCCAAGGAGATAATTTCCTGAAATAGCAGCAGCCCAGGTGTCGCGAGGAGCAGCCGGCGTCTGAGACGCCTCCTGGTGCCTTTCCAAGCACGGGCTTTTGTGCCTTTGTTTTTAAGTGGGGTTGAGGCTTGGTATTTTCTCAGCTGGATAATTGTAGGTGCAGCCGGATGCCGGGGAGCTGCGGTGCTGACGGATGCTGCTCCGTGCGCCTCTGCCTTCCCGCGCTCCCCGCTCCACTTCCACAGAGTTTTTCCTTGCTTGGACTTGATTTCCCGGTGGGAGTTGCCACTACTTGATGGGCCGAGCAGCCCTGGACCTCTGAGGCTTGGCAGGGTCCCCAGTTTCAGTGTCCCCGGGGTAGAAGGTGACAAGATCCATGCGGCCCGGGCGTGAATTCCTGCCTCGCAGCCCAGGTGCTGACACCGGCTGCTGGAGCAGCCGCATGGAAAATGCCTGTGGTTTTGGGAAGAGGGGCCCCGTGCTCCSGGGAAGGAGCCGAGAAGGCTGCGGAGGGCTGGAACCTGCTGCATGTCTCGCACCGCCGATTCCCTGATTCCTGCACCAATGTTGGGAATGCTCGGAGGTTCCCCATCCTTTTGCCTACGTGCAGTGCTTCCCGGTGGGACCTACCAGCGGGCACTTGATCTTGTGCTGCGTTTCTGGATGGGTAGAGACGCACCAAGGCGGTGTCCCGGCCGGTCCCCTGCCCTCGTGCTGGGGCGAGGTGGTCTCCTGGGGCCCGGCACCCGCTGAGCTCTCCTCTCCTCCCCACCACGGGCAGCACGCGGCCCARATGGAGCAGAAGCAGAACGAGACGGAGAACAAGAAGGTGCACGGGGACGTGGTCAAGTACGGCAGCGTCATCCAGGTAGGGGCGCCACCGCCTCCTCGGCGAATGCCGCTTCCCGGTGGTCCCAGCCCATGGGATTTGGGGGGAGCGCACGGATTGGAGCAGCGCGAGCGGGAAGGCCTCGCGGTCCCCCGAGCGCCCGGGCTCCGCGTGGGCAGCTCAGCATCGGMCCCCCGGCCTTGCAGCTCCTGCACATGAAGAGCAACAAGTACCTGACGGTGAACAAGCGGCTGCCGGCGCTGCTGGAGAAGAACGCCATGCGGGTGACGCTGGACGCCACCGGCAACGAAGGCTCCTGGCTCTTCATCCAGCCCTTCTGGAAGCTGCGGAGCAACGGAGACAACGTGAGCRCGGGCAAGGCCGCGGCGCACGCGTCGGGGGGCTCGAGTGCAGCGAGCCCCACGCTGCGTCATCCCAGCGGGACGGGCCTCCTCCTCACCCCCCTCATCCTCCTGTGTCCCCTCCAGGTGGTGGTGGGGGACAAGGTGATCCTGAACCCCGTGAACGCCGGGCAGCCGCTGCACGCCAGCAACTACGAGCTCGCGGACAATGCCGGCTGCAAAGAGGTACCGGGAGGCAGCGGTGGCTTTGGGGCTTGTTCCTCTCGTTCGGGGCTTTGTTTTGGGTGTTTTGGGTTTTTTTGTTGTTGCTGTTTTTTGCTTTTTTTTCCAGCCCCGTCTCCTGTGTCTGAGCTCCCTCCTTTGCTCCGCAGGTGAACTCAGTCAACTGTAACACCAGCTGGAAGATCAACCTCTTCATGCAGTTCTGCGACCACCTGGAGGAAGTGCTGAAGGGGGTAAGGAAGGGGGTGTCCRWCCTGGCACGGGCCGCTCGGCGCCCYCGCGGTGCTGCCACCYGCGGCCGCCCTCTCCGAGGACAATTTTGGGAACAGCCGAAGGCGTTTKGTGGAGCCGAGCGGTGCCTGGGAAAGGAACTTTCCCGCGGAGCTATTGTTCGGAGCCGAGGTGCTCCAGGATGCAGCTGCCTCCCTATCGATCGTGCTGATCTTCCAGATCCTCATCCCCAGGCGTGCACTTCTCCCTGCCAGCCCACGTGCGTCCTCCTCCTGGCCGCCCTAAGGACTTAAGCGCGCGGGCGAGCCGAGCCCTTGCCCTTTACTTTGGGGCAAAAAATGCTATTTTTACCACCATTTTACAGCTGGGAGAGAGGGAGTGCAGCGTAGTGATTTGCACGAGCTGGGCAAGGGTGCCGTTGCAGCAGACACGGCGGGTCCCCGCTGTTGTCCCACGGGCCTCAGCGCCGTGTCCCTGTGCCAGGGGGACGTGGTGAGGCTCTTCCACGCCGAGCAGGAGAAGTTCCTCACGTGCGACGAGTACAAGGGCAAGCTGCACGTGTTCCTGCGCACCACGCTGCGCCAGTCGGCCACCTCGGCCACCAGCTCCAACGCGCTCTGGGAGGTGGAGGTGAGCGGGCACGGGGAGCGGAGCGGCCATGGGGCACCCCGGGGTGCTGCGGGCCCGGCGGCTGCCCGGGGGCAGTCCCGGCGAGCAGACCCTGCCCTTGCAGGTGGTCCACCACGACCCGTGCCGCGGCGGAGCCGGCCACTGGAACGGCTTGTACCGCTTCAAGCACCTGGCCACGGGCAACTACCTGGCGGCAGAGGTAAGGGGCGAGCGGGGACCCCTGGAACCTGCCCCACTGCTGCCACCCGTGTCCCGTCCTCTGGGCCTTGGCGGCATCCGGCGCTGTCCCGGGCTGCGGGACAAAATCCAGGCCTGGAGACGCCGTCTGCTGCTTTTTGTTTCCGCTCCGCTCTGAGGCCGGTCAAGGCCTCCTGGTAGCGGCACACAGAGGTTTCGGTGCACACAAAATGCAGCGGATTCAGCACCGCTGCCCTGTGGCCCGTGCCCTGCGGAGCAGCCGCTCCGCATCCCATGCTGCAGTCAGGCCCCTACGGATGCACCGCCGGGATCCGGTGCCAGAGGTTATCCCTGGTTTGTGACGATGGCTAAACGCAGCCGTCTAGGGCTCTGCCTTCATGGCTAGCCCGGAAAGCAGCAAATCCTGGGGCTGCCATGAAATTTCCAGAATAGCTCTTGGATTTGGGTGCTTTAAAACCAAAGCTGTTTCAGTGACATATGCAGGGGACAGAAGCCCCCATCCAGGGCTGCTCTTTTCTAGCTTATCCAGCTCAGTGAGACCCCACCCAGGGCCTTGTGGGCTGCGCAGCAACTGCTCGTCTCGCCCAAGGACAAGCCCTGGGTCTGTAAGCCACACGGATCACTTGCCAGGGCATTGCCGGCCATCTCTCGTCTCCCTCTCTAACTTTGCAGGAAAACCCAAGTTATAAAGGAGACGTGGCGGAGCCCAAGGCAGCATCCACGGTGAGCTGCGCGGAGCCTCGCGAGCAGAAATGCCGCTGCCCAAACCCAGCAGAGCAGAGCGGAACATGCAGCGAGCATGAACAGAGCGTGTGGCGAGCGCAGGGAGCGGAGCAGAGCACGGGGAGCACAAGCAGAGCACGGGGAGCGGAGCAGAGCACGGGGAGCAGAGCAGACCATGCCACGAGCACGGGGAGCAGCTCGCTGCCGCTGTTGGGGACAGGCCAGGCTGCCAAGCAGAGTGTCCCCCTGCCCCGCGTCATAGCGTAGTGTCCCAGGAGGGGTCCTGGCACTTGTTGCATCCCAGGCCAGAGGTTGGTAGGAGAGTCTTGGACCAGCGAGGAACGTTATCACCTGTGCCGGCATGAGGTTTGGAGATGGGGTGGCCTCCCAGTGCACCTGCATCACACCGTGCTCGTGCTCGTTCCGCCGCTCTCTGTGCTGCTAAGCCCGGTGGCCAAGCGCGAGCTCCTGCTCTGGATGTAGCTGCTGCGCATCCCCTTGGACCCAGGGACACAGGCTCACTCCAGGCCCCGCTCCAGACTCACTCCGGGTTCGCTCTGGACCCCGCTCAGAGGCCCTTTCTCCGGCGCAGGGGAGCAGCAGCCGCTCCAGCCGCAGGAACACCGGGGAGAAGATCAAGTACCGCTTGGTGGCCGTGCCCCACGGCAACGACATCGCCTCGCTCTTCGAGCTGGACCCCACCACGCTGCAGAAGACGGACTCCTTCGTCCCGCGGTACGTGAGCGGCGCACGCGCTTGGGCGGACCTTGGTGCCTGTCCCCGGGCTGCGCCAAAACATGAGAAATCTGAGGGAAATCTGCAAGAAAGGAAAGCAGGGAGAGCCCCAGGGATGAACCCCGCGGCGTCAGATGCTGGGGCCGGGGCTGCCGGCTCACGGCCGCGCGGTGCCGCTTGCAGGAACTCCTACGTGAGGCTGCGGCACCTCTGCACCAACACGTGGATCCAGAGCACCAACGTGCCCATCGACATCGACGAGGAGCGGCCCATCCGCCTCATGGTAGGGCTGGCTCCCCATCCTGCGCATTCCCTTGTTCCTCCTCACCCTGGAGATGCCTTTTCCTCAGGGCTGGAATATGCAGATGATCCAAAGGGGCGGCAGGAAACCGGCCTGGAGCCCAATGGAGGGGACAAAGGGGCACCCCTGGGCAGGGTGGATGTGATGGGTGAGCCCCGAGCGTACTGGGCTGTGCAGACCCCTCCATCCAGGCTCCTCTTTGCCTTCCAGCTTGGCACCTGCCCCACCAAGGAGGACAAGGAAGCTTTTGCCATCGTCTCCGTGCCYGTGTCCGAAATCCGGGACCTGGACTTTGCGAACGACGCCAGCTCCATGCTGGCCAACGTGGTGGAGAAGATGAATGAGGGTTTTCTCAGCCAGAATGACAGGAGGTAGAAAAAAAATASAGTCATTTCTCCTTGGAGCTGGGGCCGTGCCCGGCTCCTCTGGAGCCCTAACGCGTTGTTCTGTCACCAAGTCCCCTGCCCGGCCCTTGGTGCCGGCGCTGCCTCCCGTTCCTGCCGCCAATCCCTTTCCCCTTGCTGCTCCCTGGGGTCTGACAAGGAAACAGGATAACCCCCGACCTGCTCCAGCCTCTCCTTGGCCGCTAGGAAATCAGCGGAGCGGGAGACGGCCCCAGGTCGGGGCGGCCCGGTTAGTCACGGTGTTATTTTKAGGCGGGTGGGATCCTGATGTTTCCTGAGCAAACGCGGATGCCCCGTGGGACGGAGCGAGGCGCTTCCGCCCCGCTGGTGCYGCCGGGGTGACTAAGGGCAGCGAGGTTCAGCGCAAACCCCGGCGGGAAGCGCGAGCCGCCTGCCCGGGCACCCGCCTCGGGAACGCGGTTTCCTTAGGAACAGGAGGGCTCTGAAAATCTCACRCTTCAGGGCAGCAGATGGGGGAGAGGATCAGCCAGCAGCATCTCTGGCAGGGTCTGAAGCTCAAGATGGGCTCGTTGGACCTCCAAAACGTGCCCGGAACCTCGCAGGCAGCACCCGCTAGTGCGGAGGGGCTGAGCGCGGGGTCCTGCTGCCCCACGGGCGCTGTGCCCCTTTGGCAGGTTCGTGATCCAGCTGCTGGAGGACTTGGTGTTTTTCGTCAGCGACGTCTCCAACAACGGTCAGAACGTGCTGGACATCGTGGTGACCAAGCCCAACCGGGAGCGGCAGAAGCTCATGCGGGAGCAAAACATCCTCAAGCAGGTGAGCGGTCCCGGGACGGYGCCCGCGCGGGGCTGAGCTCCGGCAGGGATGTCCTGCTCTGCACGAGGCCACATCAGGGGCCAGGGCTCCCCAAGCCCCTGTGCAAGACGCTTAGCTGGCCTTGAGCTTGGGCTATGGTGGTGTGATGAGCCCCCCTGCCAAGCATGGCTGGGGTCCATCAGAGCGGGAAGGAGAGGGATGAGGCACCTCATGGTCTCTGCTTTTGGGCAGATCTTTGGGATCTTGAAAGCCCCGTTCAAGGACAAGGGTGGGGAAGGGCCCCTGGTGCGGCTGGAAGAGCTCTCGGACCAGAAGAACGCTCCCTACCAGTACATGTTCCGCCTGTGCTACCGCGTGCTCCGGCATTCCCAGGAGGACTATCGCAAGAACCAGGTGCGTTGGGTCATCCTGGCCTGCGCCCCCATCCCAACACACATTGCATGACCCAAGGGAGGCTGCAGAGGTCTCGGGGAGGCATTGCCAGACCCCGGCACCCCAGCGGGACGTGGCCCCATGCATCGCTTCGCCTCCTCTCTGCCCGCTGCAGGAGCACATMGCCAAGCAATTCGGCATGATGCAGTCGCAGATCGGCTACGACATCCTGGCCGAAGACACCATCACGGCCCTGCTGCACAACAACCGCAAGCTGCTGGAGAAGCACATCACCAAGACGGAGGTGGAGACCTTCGTGAGCCTGGTGCGCAAGAACCGCGAGCCACGGTGCGTGTCCGCAGGGGCCGCGTCCCGGGACGGGGCTGCCAAAGAGCTTCGTGCGGAGTAACGGGCAGGAAACCACCCCGGTTAGGGGCAGAAAGAGCCCCTGTGGACACCCCCTCTCACCGCGAACCCTCTCTGCTCTGCCTTTGCCCCCCAGGTTTTTGGACTACCTCTCGGACTTGTGCGTGTCCAACCACATTGCCATCCCCGTCACGCAGGAGCTCATCTGCAAATGCGTGCTGGACCCGAAGAACAGCGACATCCTCATCAAGACGGAGTGAGCGACCGAGGGAAAGGCTCTCCTGGCCTTGGGGTTTCACCTGGGCTCGTGCCCCGTGCTGCCTCCTGCCACCTCCCTTGCTGTCCTATTCCCTGTCCGAAAGCCCGCGTCACCCCTGCTCCTACAGGCAGAGTGTCCCTATGGTCACAGTGTGGGATGAGGGGTGGGATCCTCCCGCTGTGACAAGGTATAGCCAGACAGTCCCAGTCATGGGGGCCCTCCCCAACTTTATTCTCTTCCCTCCCCTAGGTTGAGGCCGGTGAAGGAGATGTCCCAGACGCACGAGTACCTGAGCATCGAGTACTCGGAGGAGGAGGTCTGGCTCACCTGGACCGACAAGAACAACGACCACCACGAGAAAAGCATCCGGCAGCTGGCACAGGAGGCGCGGGCAGGCAATGCCCATGACGAGAACGTCCTGAGTTACTACAGGTGACAATCCCGCCCCCTCTTGTCCCCAGGCTCTGGGGGACATGGTGGCCTCACGCTCTCCTCCCCTTGCTGCCCACCAGGTATCAACTGAAGCTCTTTGCCCGCATGTGCCTGGACCGACAGTATTTGGCCATCAAGGAGATCTCCCAGCAGCTGGGTGTAGACCTGATCTTCCTCTGCATGGCAGACGAAATGCTGCCCTTCGACCTCCGGGCATCCTTCTGCCACCTCATGCTGCACGTGCACGTGGACAGGGACCCGCAGGAGCTCGTGATGCCCGTGAAGTTTGCGCGGCTCTGGACCGAGATCCCCACGGCCATCACCATCAAGGAGTGAGACGCGTCGGGGCTCGTAGGGCCTTCAAGGGGAGGGATGCCAGACTCTGCGCCCTTGTAGGGGACTGGGACAGGGCATTTGTGGAGTGAGTCTGGCAGGTCTCAGCTGGGARGGAAAAGGTCTCCAGTGTGAAAATGAGCATCAGTTGTGGCGGTGGCAGCTCTTGGTGACCGCCTGGACGGTGCTCCTTGGAGGCTGAGCGGGGGGAGCCTCCCTGCCTCGCTTCCCTCCCGCTCACCCGCCGTCTCCCCTGGCAGCTACGACTCCAACCTCAACACCTCCCGCGACGACAAGAAGAACAAGTTCGCCAGCACCATGGAGTTCGTGGAGGACTACCTCAACAACGTGGTGAGCGAGGCGGTGCCCTTCGCCAACGAGGAGAAGAACAAGCTCACCTTCGAGGTGCGAGCGCGGTGCGGGGATGACGGTGCCCTTGAGGGCACGGGGGGCTGCAGCGTTGCTGCCTCCTCGCAGCGTGCGGCTTGGTGTGGCCAGTGCTCCTTAGGAGAGCGTGCCCAGCCCTGGACACTGGGCATGGAGGGGTCTGGAGCTTCCTTGTCCTTCCCGCAGGTCGTCAGCCTTGCCCACAACCTCATCTACTTCGGCTTCTACAGCTTCAGCGAGCTGCTGCGCCTGACGCGGACGCTGCTGGGCATCATCGACTGCGTCCAAAACCCCCAGCTGATGCTGCAGGCGGTGTACAGCGACGAGGTGACGGGTGAGCTTGGCGCCGCCGCCGGGGACAGGGTTTTTCTGTGGTCCACCCAGCGCTTACCAKTTCTGGCTCCAGGGAAAGAATATTTATGCGTTTGACCTTGTGACAGTGAGAGACGGGAGTTGTTAGGCCCTTGGCCTTCCCCGGTGCAGGATGCAAAATGAGCAAGAAATGCTGCAGATGTCCCAGCAATGTCACAGGCATGGCTATGCCAGAGGAAGAGCAAGTCCCTCCTGTGCGTTCTCTGGTTAAAATCTAAAGCATTTTCCAGGTTAAGTGGGTCCTAACATCAGTCCTCTCCCACCTCCCTTTCCCCATGCACTAACGCTGCCCACCGTGGCTGCCTCCCTAGGGAAGAACGTGCGGAGATCGATCCAGGGCGTTGGGCAGATAATGTCCACCATGGTGCTGAGCAGGAAGCAGTCCATCTTCAGCGCCCCGAGCCTCAGCACCGGGTCTGCTCCGGAGCAAGTGGACAGAGGGAGGAGYATCGAGAACGAGAACATCGTGGTGATGGAGACCAAACTGAAGATCCTGGAGATCTTGCAGGTGGGGAGGGAGAAACCCGGTTGCTGATGCTTAGATGGAGGGAGGGAAGCGTTGGGTGGACCCTGGGCTGGTGGGAGCAGTTCTTGGAGGCAGCTGGCGTGACGAGGACTCCCTTTTGCTTTCTTCCCTCTCTACTGCTACCAGTTCATCCTGAACGTGCGCTTGGACTACAGGATTTCCTACCTGCTTTCCGTTTTCAAGAAGGAGTTTGTGGAAGTCTACCCCATGCAGGACAGCGCGGCCGATGGGACGGCTCCCGCCTTCGACTCYACAAGTAACTCTTCCCCTTTGCTTCTGATACGAGTTAAACCTGTCGGACTCCACGGGCTGGGATCGCAGGCCATGGAGGCGAGCGCTTTGGCGGCTCTGCCTGCTGTCTGGGGGATGCCGGGGCTGGAGCCGCGCGGGAGGGAGAAGCCGTCCCGTGCTCACCGCCGGCAGCGGCGCTCTTCCCACGGGCTGGCCCTGGGATCGACGGGCCGGGACGCGTCCTGCCGGGTCTCCCGCTCACCTCCTGCGTTCCCTGTCCCTCAGCTGCAGCCATGAACCTGGACCGCATCGGCGAGCACGCAGAGGCCATGTTCGGCGTGGGGTGAGTCCCCCCCGCGCCCACTCACCCCGGGCTCTTCCTTCTCCTGCACGCACTCAGTGCAGAACGCTGCAGGCGATGAAGAAGATGGGGCTATAAAGGCTCCCGCAGCTCTCGCTGTTGGCCCTGAGCGTTGTCATGCTCCTGTGTCTGGTCCTGGCTTCAGGAAGACGAGCAGCATGCTGGAGGTGGACGATGAAGGAGGGAGGATGTTTCTCCGCGTGCTGATCCACCTGACGATGCACGACTACCCRCCGCTCATCTCCGGCTCCCTGCAGCTCCTCTTCAAGCACTTCAGCCAGAGGCAGGAGGTCTTGCACACCTTCAAGCAGGTAACCCACCGGGACGCTCTCCTGGAGCACCCAGAGTCTGGGCTGGGCTGCCTGAGCAGCACGTGGGACGCATCCTGGTTGGGGTGACTGTCTGACGGGCCCTTTTCTCCTGAGGGACATTTRGGACAGCAGGGGAGCTGTGTTGATGCCTCAGGCTGGTTTCACAGGGACCCCCTCGGGAATTTCGTTGCAGGTTCAGCTCCTGATCTCAGCCCAGGAYGTGGAGAACTACAAGGTGATTAAGTCGGAGCTGGACAAGCTCCGTACCATGGTAGAGAAATCGGAGCTCTGGGTAGACAAGAAAGGCAGCACCAAAGGAGACAGCGCAGTGGAGGGGAACAAGAAGGAGAAGAAAGAGGTGAGAAGCCTGAAGAAGACTCCAGGAAATGGGGTGAGAGAAGAGAAGGGGTCACAAACCCCACGTGCATCTCCCCTTGACGGGTGACCTGTGCCTCTCCCTGGAGGAGGAGAGCCAGAGAGGGCCCTGTGGGTGCACTAATTCCCCTGGCATCGAGAGGCTCGATGGCAATGGGATCTGRACCTGTTTCTCCCCACCTGCAGCACGCTGCTGATGAAGAGGTCATTGCACCAGGAGAGAAGAGCAGCGAGAACTATCAGATAGTCAAGGGGGTAAGTGACACCCCAAAACCCTCTATGGCAGCATCCCCAAGGCCACCTGGTGAGGAGAGGGACGGGATTTATGAGTGGGATGCCAGGACTCAGGAGCAATGCACAAAGCGAGGGCTGGAGGTGGTGCCTCTGGATCTCAGGAAGGCTCCCAGCACTGATGGCTGTCCTGAGGGACTCCCAGGCTCAGATCCCTTCCAGGCCATGGTTGTTCTCTCCCCAGATCCTGGAACGGCTCAATAAGATGTGTGGGGTTGGAGAGCAAGTGCGCAAGAAACAGCAGCGCCTGCTGAAGAACATGGATGCCCACAAAGTGATGCTGGATCTGCTGCAGATCCCGTACGAAAAGGTGGGTAAGCAGAAGCAGGCTGCACTCTGTGGTGCTCAAAGTGCACCAAAAAATGGTGCACTTTGCACCAAAAGGGGTGTAGGGTGCAGGGACTCCTGGTGCCAGGGCAGGGGCTGGGGCAGCCGGTTCCCTGCTCTCCATCCCTCGCTGAYTCAGGCTGCTTCTGTTCTCTGCCTTTCCTCAGGGTGACGTCAAGATGATGGAGATCCTGAAATTCACCCACCAGTTCCTGCAGAAGTTTTGTGCTGGCAATCAGGAAAACCAGGCGCTTTTGCACAAACATCTCAACCTCTTCCTGACGCCAGGGGTAAAGTGATAGGATTGAAGGATGACCCGCAGGCAGTGGCGTGGGGAGAGACGTTGGCACCGTTCCTGGGGCTGGAGGGGTGCAGAGCTGCAGCCAGCAAGGGCAAGAGATGGAAAACCCGGGAGGAGACGCGCAAGARAGGAAGAGGGTTGGGACATGGCTATTCCTGGAGGCCTTGCGCAGCTCCCCCGGCCTCACTTTGTCCCCGCTGTGTCCCGCAGCTCTTGGAGGCGGAGACGATGCAGCACATCTTCCTCAACAACTACCAGCTCTGCTCGGAGATCAACGAGACGGTGCCGCAGCACTTCATCCACTGCGTGGCCACCCACGGCCGCCACGTGCAGTACCTCGACTTCCTGCACACCATCATCAAGGCCGAGGGCAAGTACGTCAAGAAGTGCCAGGACATGATCATGACCGAGGTGAGAGCCCCTCTCCCTGCACGAGCACCTGGCGGGCAGCAGGATGGGGTCYCCCAGGAGGAGCGTTGGCTTCTCCTGAGGGGAAGAGTCCTTCTTTGCTGTGCTGGTTTGCTGCAAACAGCCCTAAGGTTTGGAAGGGAGGTCCAGGAGTTGGTCACYGTTGTGGAGAATGTGGTTCCCTAGACTGGGGTTGGTATTTCCCTTCCTGTTTGTCAGTGATGTGCTGCAGCAGGACCTCCCGTGGATTATAAGTTTAGTTGCATTGCAAATGTCCTGTTTTCCCTGCAAACACACAGCACTTTCATCTCTGACTGTACCTCGGAACARCCCCTCTGCTTGCCATGGGCAGAGGAAGTGGTTTATGTTCTCCTGAAGTTTATTCATCCTCCTCCTCCAGAGCGGTGACCACTCTGCTTCCTCCACAGCTTACCAATGCTGGGGACGACGTGGTGGTTTTCTACAACGACAAGGCCTCGCTGGCCACCCTCCTGGAGATGATGACCGCAGCCAGGGACGGCGTGGAGGAGAACAGCCCCCTCATGTACCACATCTCGCTGGTAGACTTGCTGGCCGCCTGCGCCGAGGGCAAGAACGTCTACACGGAGATCAAGTGCACGTCCCTGCTGCCTTTGGAGGACGTGGTGCGGGTGGTGACGCACGAGGACTGCATCACCGAGGTACGGCACGGCCGCACGCAGCTCGGCAGAGGACCGGCTGGGAGGGGRTGGCCCTGCAGAGCCTCTTGCTGCCACGAGGGTCTCCGTGATGCCGATGGCGAGGGATGCTCCCCTTCCCATCACTGCGCCTGTGTCCTCCTCCCTCCCGCGGCAGGTGAAGATGGCCTACGTGAACTTCGTCAACCACTGCTACGTGGACACGGAGGTGGAGATGAAGGAGATCTACACCAGCAACCACATCTGGACTCTCTTTGAGAACTTCACCCTCGACATGGCACGGGTGCGTGAGGAGGGCTGGGACATGGCRGGAGTGGCCGCTGGGACAGGTCGGCCTCACCCCCAAGCCTGGGACCTCCCCAGGGCCAGATGTGCAGCTTGGACACCGTGAGGACYCACGTGGGCTGGAGGGCTGGGGAGGATTTAGGGCTGTGTGGGGTAGATCCAGGATCCAMGCCCTGCCTGTGCAGCAAGGTTGCYGGGAACGTCGCYGCGATCCCTTGGCGCCATCGGCGGGCTCTTTTTCTCGCAGATGTGCAAGAAGCGAGAGAAGCGCCTGCCGGACCCCACGCTGGAGAAGTACGTGCTCACGGTGGTGCTGGACACCGTCAACGCCTTCTTCAGCTCCCCCTTCTCGGAAAACAGCACCTCGCTGCAGGTAACGGAGCCCCGCGGGGCTGAGCCCTGGCTGGGCGCTTCCCTTCGGGAGCATCCCTTGGGCTGGGGAGAAGGGCGCCTCTGGCTCGGGAAGGGTCTCGCTATGGTGCTGACCCRCCTGCTCTCCCCTTCAGACCCATCAGACCATCGTCGTGCAGCTCCTGCAGTCCACCGTGAGGCTGCTGGAGTGCCCCTGGCTGCAGCAGCAGCACCGCAGCTCGCTCGAGGCCTGCATCCGGACGCTGGCCATGGTCGGTAAGGAGCCGCGCCGCCCCGGCGGAGCAGGACGCAGCCTCACCGGGGCACCTCTGCTCTTGGGGGCCGGCGAGAGCCGTCTCCTCTGCCCTGGGTCTTGGCAGGGTGCCCTGCTGAGGGGCTGCTGGCCCAGGACAGGCAGGTTTGGCTCCAGGATGCACATTTCGGGTCCCTGGGCGCTGCCGTGGTGGTCTGGGAGTGGGCAAAGCCYGCATTTCTTTGGGAGATTCCTGGTGTGTCCCTGCTGGCGAAGGGCCCGGAAATAAAGTCAGCGTTTATGGCAGCTCTGCCTCACCAGGACTTTGCCCTCAGCTGCCTGTGGCCGTTTGACTCAGAGCAGGGGTTGTGGGCGCTGAGTCACCGCGCGGAAGGGCTTGGGAAGGGGTTGATCCTGCTCCGGAGCTGGGTGGGGACGAGGGCCGCGCTCCTGGGATYCCCCTTGGCCGAGCAGGGCTCTCCCATCCCCAGCTCTGCTTTCCCCAAGGGGAAGCCTGTGGCCAGCGCCGCAAGGGTGATGGGCCAGGTCCCCAGGGGAGCGACGGGGGAAATACTCGACCCTTGGCTCCCTTGGGGGAGCTTTATTTTGTGTTTGACCTAAATCTCCTCCCTTGTGAAGAGCTGGTGATGGGGTGCCAAGGCACGGCGGTAGCACCCAGCTCCCGGCGTGGGCTGCCTCCCCGCCGCCGGCCCTCACCCGGCTCCCTGTGCTCRCAGCCAAGAGCCGCTCCATCGCCCTGCCCATGGACCTGGACGCGCACGTGAGCTCGCTGCTCAACAGCAGCTCCACGAGCACCGTGCAGAGGAACACGTCCAGCTACAAGACGGCCACGCGGACCTTCCCGCGCGTCTCCACCACCCCCAACCAGTGGGACTACAAGAACATCATAGAGAAGCTGCAGGTGCGGGGCCGGGTGGAGGGGGAAAGCCAGCAGCSGTTGGCACTGCGTGGGTCCCTCTCCTGTGCTCCTCGATGGTGACGCCGTGGTTTGTAGGACATCATCACYGCCCTGGAGGACCGCTTGAAACCCCTGGTGGAGGCCGAGCTCTCGGTGCTCGTGGACGTCCTGCACCGGCCAGAGCTGCTCTTCATGGAGGGCACGGAGGCCTATCAGCGGTGCGAGAGCGGGGGCTTCCTCTCCAAGTAAGGGTGCTCTGCGCTCGCCCGCAGCGCTCGGAGCGTTGGCAGGAGCCGGAGCTGCCGCCTGGGGTGGCCTGCAGACCTGGGGCAGGCGGGAGCCTCTCCAGGCCATGTAACGGTGGCTCTGCTCTGCACGGCCAGGCTGGTGCAGCACACCAAGGACCTCATGGAGACGGAGGAGAAGCTCTGCATCAAGGTGCTGAGGACGCTGCAGCAGATGCTGGTGAAGAGGAACAAGTACGGCGAGAGGGTGAGCGCCGCAGCGCCCCGCCAGCCCTTCTCCTCCACCCGGAGAGACCCAAGCCTGGAAAGCCCTCGGCCTCGTTCCGCTCTAGCGCCGGCCCCAGAGCTGGGAACCTTGTGACGTTTGTTTGTCTTGGCAGGGCAACCTGCTRCGTAAAATGCTCCTGAACAATTACCTGCAGAACAAGAAGTCCAGCTCTAAAGGGGAAATGGTGGATGCTGCTGGGGGAGGTGAGTGCCCCTCTCCTGCGCTTTCCCCCTCTCTCTGCGCTGCTGACGTGCGTCTTGAACGTCCAGCTCCCGAGGACGTTCCTGGCCAGGATGCRGCCGGGTTTGTAGAAGGTCTCAGTGTCCCCAGCTTTGCTAGGAGCAGGGATATGGGCAGATGAAGGGACAAGCCCAAGGTCCCGCTGGGAGTCACTTTGCCCGAGTGCACAAAGCCACCCCGTTGCCTGTACTGCCTCTTCCCCCGCCCGCAGCATCGTGGCCTCACGATGGTCTATGTGGGTCCTTCTGTGCAGGGCAAGACCAGGACTGGTCCGCTATCGCGGCCGTGCAGTGCCGGCTGGACCGAGAAGGGGCCACCAAGCTGGTGGCTGACCTCATCATGAACACCAAGAACGAGAAGATTTTCCAGGAGAGCATCCTGCTCGCCATCCGGCTGCTGGATGGAGGCAACACAGAGATCCAGGTGCTGCACGCGGGCTGCATGGCGGGCAGTGCCCCGGGGAAGGGGGCAGCTCTGCTTTGATGAGTGCAGCGCGAGGACCCCATCAGTGGATGGGGTGTGCAGGGCAGTCCTTGGTCCTCGGCTCGGCCTCTTGGCCAAAGTGCTGGTTAAAGGGGTGGTTGCCTCTGTTTGCTGCTCGTCCAGAAGAGGAGGAGGAGGAGGAGGAGGGATCTCTGCTTGAGGTTTCCAGCTCAGCGTCKGGGTCAAACCCGCGGGCTGGCTGTCGTGGAAGGCAGGATGCTGCTGGCAGGGTTCTGGAGCAATGCTGATGCCCTCTGCCGGGTACTGCGGAAATGAGCCGCGGCTTGGCTCRTACCTCCCTCTTAAGCTGCTTTAAATCCCTTATCAGTGGGAAGCAACAAATGCTACATGCAAAAGATTGATTTTCCAGGTCCAGATCTGCTGCAGTCCTTGTTTATCAGGCTCAGGTATCTGTCCCCTGTGTATCAGGCTCATGTCTTGCTTATGATATAGGACACCCCAGGGTAGGGACTGCTCCAGCTCTGTAAATCCAAGAGGACTCTTCRCTCCAATGCTGTTGCATGGAAGTGAATGTGCTGGCCAGGTTATCACAGGCAAGGTCTCAAGTGCTGGTGTCTAGCAAGTCAGAGGGACAGGCTGAGACAGTTTGGATCSCCCGGGGGAGACTCAAGCTGCCATCCTCGTTGCTCTTAGAAATCCTTTTACAACCTCATGACCAGCGACAAGAAGTCGGAGAAGTTCTTTAAAGTGTTGCACGACCGGATGAAGAAGGCCCAGCAGGAGACCAAGTCCACAGTGTCTGTGAACATGAGTGACATCGGGAACAAGCCCCGGGAAGACAAGGAYGAGCCTGACCCCAACTCCAAAGGTATGGGGTCACAGTCTCCATGTCGGGGCCCCTGTGCCTGGCTGCATAGCCAGGTGCCAACAAATTTGGGTCTCCTGCTAGGACGAGGAGAGACTTTCGTGATGCCTGGCACCCCCTCGCGATACCCGGCGGCGATAGGGTTCCGGAAGGGCCATGACGCTGGGGAGCAGGGMCAGAACAACGAAATGGGAGTGACGGTCCTGATTATGGAGCCAATTCTGCGATTCCTGCAGCTGCTGTGTGAGAACCACAACCGGGACCTTCAGGTTGGTTGCAGGAGGATCAGAGCTGTGTCTGCGGAACCGGGCGCTGCTCTCGGAGGGCTCTGCACCTTACGGGGGGGCCCAGGGCCAAATTCCCTGAGCTGGAGGCAGGAAGGTGGTGGCAGGAGGGGGCTCGGGACCTGCGCGCGGTGTCAGAGGCGCCGGTGGTGCCGCTCAGCGCCGTGAGCGCCGGGTTTGCTCGGCAGAACTTCCTGCGGTGCCAGAACAACAAGACCAACTACAACCTGGTGTGCGAGACGCTGCAGTTCCTCGACATCATGTGCGGCAGCACCACGGGAGGCCTGGGGCTGCTGGGCCTCTACATCAACGAGTACAACGTGGCCCTCATCACGCAGACCCTGGAGACGCTCACCGAGTACTGCCAGGGGCCCTGCCACGAGAACCAGGTGGGCGCCGGCGGGCGGCACCTCCGAGGGCTCCGTGGGCGTCGTGGCGGCTCCGGGTTGTTCCCGCCGTCCCTGGGGTATGGAATGGGGTGCCTGGGAAAGTCGCAGATTTGGGGGATGTAAAAGGGAGCAGGACAACAGAAGAGTTGAGGGAAGCAAAAATGCTCTGAGAATTACGAGCTACCACGTAGCTCAGTTATGTGGCGGGTGCAGATGGTGCCACTGCTGGGGAGAGAAGGGATTTGGGGCTCTTGGAGCAATGGGGTCCGGCCGGCGTTGATGGCAGGGCACCATTTACCCRCCCTGGGCGTGTGCTGGGTACTGAGGCTGCGTTAAGAGGGGAACACGGGTGAACTTGGAGGGACGGCAGCATCCGTGGGGTGACAAATGCATCTGTCCCCTAGAGCTGCATCGTGACGCACGAATCCAACGGGATTGACATAATCACAGCCCTCATCCTCAACGACATCAGCCCCCTCTGCAAGTACCGCATGGACCTGGTGCTGCAGCTGAAGGTAGGCAGAGCCTCCAGCCGGGATGCAGGGCCCGTCCCCGGGACGTGCACGGAGCGGCTGGGAATTCCCACCCCTTCCCCTGGGTGAAACGGTCACCGTGGAGGGAGCTGAGCGCGAGCCAGGTCCTCCCGAACCACAGCTCCCCTTAGGAGGGTCTCTCTCTCCCAGGACAACGCTTCCAAGCTCCTCCTGGCCCTGATGGAGAGCCGGCACGACAGCGAGAACGCGGAGCGGATCCTCATCAGCCTCCGCCCGCAGGAGCTGGTAAGGCCGAGCAGAGGCGGCGGGACCGGTCCGTGGGACACGCGGAGGTCGGGTCCGTGAGACACACTGAGGTCGGGTCCGTGAGACACACTGAGGTTGCAGGGAGGGCTTTGGGAACGGGAAGAGCCTATCCCTGGGCTGTGTCCCAGAGCGGCTGCATCGAGGGCTGTTTCTTCCTGTTTCACACCGCTGTCTGGACCCCTTAGGCCTGTGGGCCCTGGTGAAGTTTCTGATTTGCAGCCCCCAAAGCACCTCGCCCTTATGCACAAGTGTCCTTTCCCTGACGATGCGGCTGAACGGCCCGTGGCCAGAGGAGGAGAGCGGGCCTGGCTGATGGGGAGAGCTCAGCTGCCCCTCTGGCGCTGGTGCCTTCCAGGTGGACGTCATCAAGAAGGCCTACCTGCAAGAGGAGGAGTGCGAGAACGCCGAGGTCTCCCCGCGGGAAGTGGGCCACAACATCTACATCCTGGCGCTGCAGGTGCTGCCCCGCRCCGCGCACGTCTGCTCCTGCTCCGGGCACCCTGCCGGGCGCGGGGCCCCGCGGGGCTCCGGCTGCGTTCCGCTCGCGGAGGCGCACGGTCTTCCCTGCCCTCGCTGCTGTGCGTCCTCCAGCCAGGCCGGCACCCCGGCGCTGCTCGGCTGGGGCGCTTGCTTTTGCCTCCCCTTGCAAACCCACGTTTTCACTTGCTCGCTGGCCCCGTGGCACCGCAGGGGCTGCTCGGGAGCCTCTGCTAACCCGGCTATCGCTGTCCCTCTTCCAGCTCTCCCGGCACAACAAGTCTCTGCAGCAGCTCCTGAAGCCGGTGAAGCGAATCCAGGAGGAGGAGGAGGAAGGCATCTCGTCCATGGTAGGGAAAGTCCTTGAGAATGAAGGCAGAGCTCCCCAACCTGCCCTGACCCTGACTGGAGACTATAAAAAGCTGCTTCTCCCAGCCTAGCTCCTCTGCCCCATTTTGTGTCATTTAGGAGTTGACACATTTTGCTATTACCAGGAGGATTAAAGGAAAACGTGCCCTTGGGACCCAGACTGCAAACACGGTGGCTGTGTCCCTAAGGGTCTGGCTTCCCTGGTCGTACCTGCCTTCTCTCCTTCCCTGCAGAAAARGAAGGACTGAGTCCTCTGCTGTCCTTTGCTGCCTGTGTACCTTAGATCCAGAACGAGATTCAGCAGTAATATGATTTCCCTGGGGTTTTATGGGCATTGATTTGTAATTTGTGGATTAGCAGTTTGGGGATGTAATTATTGTAGGGAATTGAACGCCTGTCACTTCAAGGAGCTCTTGTATCCCTTCCGGAAGCTTTAATTCATTTGTTTTTCCCCTGAAACCTCATCAGATTTGGTACGTTTTGAGGACCGCAGTTGTCAGTGCGGAGAGTGAGATGTGAATCCCCCCCAGCTGCTGCTGGCTGCAGCTTCTCATCCTCTCCCGCTCCCTCCTCGCAGCTCAGTCTGAACAACAAGCAGCTGACGCAGATGCTGAAGTCCTCAGCCCCCGTGCAGGAGGAAGAGGAGGACCCGCTGGCCTATTACGAGAAACACACGTCCCAGATCGAGGCAAGACCTCTTATCTGCTGGGTTTCCAGCGTGCTCGAGGCTGATGAATCCCGCCTGCGTTCAGGCTTGGTTTTGCTGAGCACCTTCCTATCCCTGTGCCCTGCGCTGAGCTGGAAACACGAGTAGATCTCGCTGGAAACCGGGCGGATTCTGTGGAAAGCCTGCGGTTTTCCTTCTCTTTCAGCAGCCCCTGGGAGGCAGCCGTCTTGGCAGCCTCGTCCTTGCGTGCTGSGATGCTGTTTCTTGCAGCTGGGCCAGCAAGGCTTCGCGTGCTGCGAGCTCTCCTCCCGGCGCAGCCACRAGGGCTGCGTTGGCTGGCCCGCTCCGGAGCATTACGTGAACTGCCGGTGCTTTGGCTCCCGCGGGATTCGGGGGAAAGGAAGGGAATGCAAGACTGAAGCTAAGCAAAAGGAAATGAAAGCACCGTGCTGGCAGGAGCTGACTGCAGCCCCTCTCGCCCTGCTTCCTGCAGATTGTGCGCCTGGACCGGAGCATGGAGCAGATCATCTTCCCAGTGCCCGGCATCTGCGAGTTCCTCACCAAGGAGACCAAGTACCGGCTCTTCACCACCACCGAGCAAGACGAGCAGGGCAGCAAAGTCAGCGATTTCTTCGACCAGTCGTCCTTCCTCCACAACGAGATGGAGTGGCAGAAGAAACTGCGCAGTAAGAGCAAGGCAGACCTTCCCTTAGACACCCCTGCCCCGGGCAGGGCACGACGGGCACCGCAAATTGCCCGTCTTTTGAAAGCTGGAGGCCTGTGGTGCTTGGAAGTGGCTGTGAACGCTGGCAGGGTCCTTGTGGCCCTTGCTCCATAGGGCACAGTGCACTTGGATGCCTGTGAGGAGCAGGGGATGTGGGAAGCAGCAGCTTGGTTCTCTGCACCGTCCAGTGCAGTAAAGAGTAAGGAATCATATAAATATTAGAAATACTGCCATGCAGCTGAAGGGTGGTGGAGCAGCACTTGAAAGTAATTGCAGATCCAGCCAAAACTATCTTAGGAATTCAACAGGAAACAAGTTTCCAGTATGGATGGGAAATTGCTGGTTGGGTCTCCTCTGGGAYAGGGAACTCGTGTTGCAGACACGACGACACTGCTTGTTTGGAAGCATGCAAGCAGTGAGGAYGAACGAGATGGGAGACGGGGAGGATGTACATCCACTTCGGGAGATGGRGAGGGAGCGTTTATTAATGGTTAGAAGCAAGTGGGAGGCAGGGGTCCCTTCGGCCCCATTAGCTGTACGGAGCTGAGCTGCTGGGATGTCGTACCCAGCTGGCASGAAGTTAGCTGAGATTTGTGTTTGCCTCCTCTTCCCGCAGGCATGCCGCTCATGTACTGGTTCTCCCGCAGAATGACTCTCTGGGGAAGCATTTCCTTCAACCTCGCGGTTTTCATCAACATAATCATTGCTTTCTTYTACCCCTATGTGGAAGCCACTTCCATGGGTAAGTGCCCCAGCAGCCCCTGCTCCTCAAAACAAAGGGAAAAAGGGAACCTCGAGAAAAGAGAAAATTGTTCCCCTTACGAATACTCTCCCAACCCTTGATCTCCTCAACTCTGAAAGCCCCAAGTCT
This sequence comes from Eudromia elegans, assembly GCA_003342815.1. Lineage (NCBI taxonomy): Eukaryota > Metazoa > Chordata > Aves > Tinamiformes > Tinamidae > Eudromia > Eudromia elegans. The sequence goes on along the minus strand of PTEX01000133.1, from coordinate 1,432,433 downwards.
TTTCTGCTGGTCAAATCAAGGGACTCAACCAAGATTTCTGTTTCYAGCTCTCCCACCACTTCTTATTAGGGAAAAGGCTCTTCTCCCTGAGCTGCACTTTCCCTGTTTGTAAAATGAGGAAAGACACAATATATAGCAAGTGTTTTGCAAAGTCTAAATAATTTACAATGTTTTTGACATCTCAGCAAAAGATGCCAGAAAAAATATAAGAACCGTCTTAGTCAAGACAAGTCTTTGCAGTCGAGTGTAATTTCTTTCTTTCCTCCCCGTGATAATCAGCTCATCACAGTGTGTTTCTTCAGACTCTCAAGGGGCAGCACAGAGTGTCCAGTGTGCAGCGTGCATTTAATTTCATTGCCATGGGTTTTCTCTTTCCAGGAGTGCTGGATTCCCCACTAATCTCCCTGCTGTTCTGGATTCTTATCTGCTTCTCTATCATGGCCCTGTTTACAAAGCGCTACGGTGTCAGGCCGCTCCTCGTGGCGCTGATCCTGCGATCCATCTATTACTTAGGAATTGGACTCACTCTGAATATACTAGGAGCTCTCAACGTAAGTTCTGGAAAAGCTGGGTACCAGCACATAGCAGAAAAGGGTTGGTAACRCGTGGCTGTCCTCCCTGCCCTGTTTCTGCCCCTTGTCTCGCAGCTCACCAACAAGATTGTTTTTGTGGTGAGCTTCGTGGGAAATCGCGGCACCTTCATTCGAGGCTACAAGGCCATGGTCATGGACGTGGAGTTTCTCTACCACGTTGGCTACATCCTGACCAGCGTCCTGGGCCTCTTCGTGCACGAACTCTTCTACAGCATCCTGGTATGCGAAACTCAGATGTTTGGGGAACTGTTGTAGCTAGTTGGACGCTAGAAGGCTCCTGTGAAACGTTGCAGGGACTGACTGGTAATAGCAGTGAGAACAACTTGCTGTGCTCTAATCTGTGCATAGGCTGAGCTCTCTGTCTTCTGACAACACCTATTATTGTCTCTGTCCAGGTCTTGCTATCWCTTTGTTTCTAATCTCTACTGTCTACCTTTATCTGGGTCAGCTGGGAGGCAACGTGAGCTGCTGAGGGCAAAGGCTGGGTGCCTGTGTCCTATTCTTGGCTCGCCCGCTGTGCATAAGTCACTCCATTCTTCTCTGCTTCCGTACAGTAAGATGGGAAACTTAAATGCTTTATGTGAAATTCAGCCAATGTCTGCTGTCTGCTACAAGATCTCAGGATAAAAGCATGTGTAGGTAGGCCAGGCATTATCACAGAATAGCACCCTGCTGCATTTCTTTGCTTCTTGGGTCCTTTTCAGCTCTTTGACTTGATCTACCGTGAGGAGACCTTGTTTAATGTCATCAAAAGCGTGACACGGAACGGGCGCTCCATCCTGTTGACTGCCCTGCTGGCTCTTATCCTCGTCTACCTCTTCTCCATCGTGGGCTTCTTGTTCCTGAAAGACGACTTCATCCTGGAGGTGGACAGACTGCCGGAGAGCAAACCCAGAGGTTCGGCTCTGCTCCGCCAYGCTGCAGCGCTCGGGCTAGGGAGGACCCGTGGAGTCCCCTTTCGGGAGCTGCATCATTGCATGAGATCCACATGAGATCCATGCTCCATCCCACATTTGAAAGGGGGTGAGAGCCTGTGTTGGCTCCAGGAGTTTTAGCACTAGTTTGGGGGTTGCCAGAAAAAGCAGTTGCCTGTGCTGAATTAGGAACCTAATGCTGTTGAGAACAGCGTTTCACAGGGGCTAGAAGGGATCACAGGGCAGGTAATGCTCAGCTGCAAAGCTTTAGCACCATAAAAGCCGTTCTGAAACTCGAGCAAAGCTTCAAAGCCAGAAGAATATGAAGAAACCTTTTGCAAGGAGCGCTGAAGCTGGAAGAATGCAGCATTTGTGATGGGATCAGGGAGTCTCAGTGGGGCTACCGCTCCTACAAGGCTCTGGTCTCTTGTGCTTGCAGATGACCCCTTGGGGATGCAAAGGAACATGGAGACCTTCATGGAGTCATGCAGTGGTGACAAAATTAGCTGCTCTGCTGTGCCCACTGCCCTGGAAGGTAAGAGAGCTCGTTAAAAAGGCTGACCCTGTTAGCAGCAGAGCAGGCTGGCTGCCTTATTTGTCAGTGAACTCAGAAAAAAATGCTACAATATCTTCTTCAAAGACAGACAGATCCAGCCCACTCTCTTGCAGCTAGTTAAGTGAGAGCCTGCAAAATTTGCACATAAAAATGTTGATGTAGATTCGGTTTAGTCAYAAAAGAAAGCAGGAATTTCAGGAGCGCTCAGACAACTGCCTCCACAGCACGAAGGGAGCTGGAGTCATCACTGGGAGGCTGCTGGTCAGGACGTTCCCAGCAAGCACCTGCTTCCAGGGAATTAGGCTGCTGCATCCACGGAGCAGGGGTCATCCCTGGAGCTTTGGGTCATTGCAATAGCCTGATAATTTAGCCCTGTCTATAGTGTGGGTTTTCTTTTATTTCCCCCGACGCTGTTCTAGAAAGGGAGGCTGACCAGTGGGAACGTGCGTGCGACACGCTGCTCATGTGCATCGTGACCGTGCTGAACCACGGGCTGAGGAACGGCGGTGGCGTCGGTGACATTCTGCGGAAGCCATCGAAGGACGTGAGTCCAGGCAGCACGCGGCTCTCCTCTCGTCCACACAGCCCTGCTCCTCCAGCTCTATTCCCCTCTCCCGTCCTTGCTTTCCACCTCTCTTCCCTCGTCACATCCATGTTATTCCTCTTCATCTGCACCCTCAGCTGCTGGCTCCATTTGCAGGGGTAGTAGCAAAGGTGTGGAAAAGACACAGGTTTTTCCCTCCTGTCCATTGCAGGAATCCCTGTTCCCTGCACGGGTTGTCTACGACCTCCTCTTCTTCTTCATCGTCATTATCATTGTCCTGAACCTCATCTTTGGGGTCATTATCGATACCTTTGCTGATCTGAGGAGCGAGAAGCAGAAGAAGGAAGAGATACTGAAGACCACTTGCTTCATATGTGGTAAGTGCTGGCACCTCGGCTCGCTGTGTGAACAGGACCTGCCTCCCCTGGCTCCTTCTGCAGACAAAGCTCATGTTGATGTTACCTAAGCATAGGGTAAGGAATGCAGCGCCGGGGGCTTTTGGTTTTCACGTGGACTTTGCAGCAGAAACTTAAATCTGGCCACCGGTGGGTCACTACAGTATAAACAGGCTTAAACAAGGACATGAGCTGAGAGGGGAGAAATCACCTGTATTTTAATTTGCCTTCCATTAATGAGGTGCCATCACTTGAGGCTATCGCTTATGAAGTAGCAAAGAAAAGCACCATGTTACTAAGGAAATAAAATCCAGGGCAACATTTCAGAATGCTCTTGGTTGTAGGCAGGCAGCAAAACCAAAAAGAGAAGCTAATCTTATGGGGTGTTTTCTTAAGAGATCCACTGGGTGCCTTTTATGCTTTTAGATGTGTATGCAGGAAACATCGCTTGTAGCACTTTAAATAGAAGCATCCTGAATATGCAGCTGGGTTATTTTCCCCCTGTTTTGGATGCTTGTTTTGTGCTAAATGCCAACTAATTATTAAAAGCACTTTTTGAAAGTCATCCTGGGACAGGATGCAATTATCTGTACTTCCTTGCACATTTGTTTGCTTGTTCAGTGCTCACCTTCTCCCCATCTTCTCTTCCTTCAYTGCCTCTCCCAGGTCTTGAAAGGGACAAGTTTGACAACAAGACGGTGTCCTTYGAGGAGCATATTAAATATGAGCACAACATGTGGAACTACTTGTACTTCATAGTGCTGGTGCGAGTGAAGAACAAGACGGACTACACGGGGCCGGAGAGTTACGTGGCACAGATGATAAAGGTACCCGAGCCCCCAGGGAACAGAGGGCAGCCACTGCCACCCCAGGAAAGCGGTTGACATGGGCTTGGCAAACAAAGGGCTTAAGACAAAACTTTTTTGGAACAGATTTAATTATGTAGTTGTCCCTTAATTCTTTTCTTACTCGATGGTTTCTCTTTTGCAATCTCAGTCAAGAATACATTATGTATTAGATGTTTTGCATAGGATATTTAAGGATTGCACCAAGGRCAAGAACAGCGCTAGAGACTAGAGACAAGGCAGGAGAGGAGAGAAAGTCTGGAAAAAACTCTGCACTCAAACCCAGAGTGCAATAAGAAAAAAGCTAGAAAATAAATAGACCATCGGTGAAAAATCTGCAAAGACCCAGACTAGCCAAGCTTTTGAGAACTTCACCTAGACCCTTAGTACAGCAGCCGTACAAAAGCTCCTGTTAATCCTGCTTGGTCTCTTCCCATCTCTTCACCCTCTCTCCAACTTCACTGTTTCAGAACAAGAACCTTGACTGGTTCCCCCGGATGCGAGCCATGTCACTGGTTAGCAATGAAGGGGAAGGGGAGCAGAATGAAATTCGTAATCTTCAAGATAAACTCAACTCCACGATGAAGCTGGTGTCCCATCTCACCTCCCAGCTGAATGAGCTKAAGGAACAGGTACGAGACACCTTTAAAAAGAGGCACACTTGAGGAAGAGCTGGTTGTATAAAGCCACTTACTGAAACAGATACTGATCCCAAAGAACGGGAGGCAGTAGCAGCCCCATCCTGTACAGCTTCGGATACAAAGCAAAGGGCTCTTGAGCTTTTTGAGGTCAGGAACAGTTGGGACATGTGCTTTTTGATAGCTTAATTCCTCATCAGCTAGAGCCTAACTCGTAGGGCTTTCTGGCAGATGCTTAAAATCACGTGTCTGACAGGAGCGTTGGGGAAGAGAAAGGAGGCRGCCTGGTTTCCTACCTCACTTGTGTCCTTGCTTGAACTCTAGATGACAGAGCAAAGGAAGCGGAGACAAAGGATGGGGTTTGTGGATGTCCAGAATAGCATGAACCACTAGAACACAGCAGAGTCTTCAGAGCCTTCTCCCACCAAGGGACTACACGGATCTATCAGCTAACGAGGGCTGCTTGCTCCTGGGGGTCCACACAGACATCGCTGTTGGAGAAAGCCACGCTGAGGAGCTTCCATGTCCACMTTCTCCTTAGGTCGCTTAGGTAAGCAATTCTGCCCAGCAGCAAACAGAAACCAGGGACTGGTGAGGGCTCCTTCTTCTACCCGGACCCACGACCTCCTCTAATGCCCTTGTAGGAAGATGATTATACAGGACTTTTATCCCTCGTTGCAATAACTCTGTATTTTGCAAGCGTGGGTTGTATCTTTATCTCCATGCGCTACGTTCTGGTGGCCTGCACCTTGGATAAGGACACCACTTGTAGTGTAACTAGTGTAGGGGTGCAATATTTAACTTATTCCAAAAGTGTCAGTAGTAACGTGGATCTCTGCAAACCTGCCATCGTACCTGCCATACCCGCTCCATGCTGATTCTTCTCCATTTAAAGAATTCTGTCCATCATGGGGGTGCAGTAAAGAGGAGCTACGCTCAAGGAGATGCCTTGATAACTCGATGCATTGATATCTTAACTCACCAGATGAGGGTGGGCGGTAAGGCTCTCATTGGATGAACTGGTCTTTGGCCTTCTGTGGACAAAGGAGTTTACAGGAGTTCACTGTGAAGGGGCGTCCTGTGTTTTAATTTCATCTCTGGTGTAACATTATACTTTTTGTTGTTGTTACTTAAGAACTAAATTGTAAATTGCCTTAACTAAATTAAATACGAAAGCAAGTTATAATAAAAACTGAAACATGATAAAGAAGGCTCCTTTCCTGTGTGCTCTGGTATGCAATGTGGCAATTATTTTAAATAAAATAAAGGCACAAATACAGAATAATCCAAAGACCTGAAGCTGGGCCAACACCATATTACTCAAGGAACACTAAAACCCAATATTCCAGATGGTAAATGTTAAAATGTCGTATGAAGTTCAAGTCAGAAGGTGAAAAAAAGAATGTTACCATGAAGAAATACCTTGAACACCAGCCTTGTTTTCTGAAGCTTTGGCTTAGAGCCTGCTGCAAAGTTTCAGATTCTTTCACTACTTGCCAGGAAAACACTGTTCAAATACAGAAAAAGGAGCAGCTGTTGGTGCTTCCTGTAGCCAAGCAGAGTCCTGGCATAGCTGTGCTCTAGACACTCGTCCTCCCCAAGCCAAGCAGCTCTGCAACAATTCAGTGCTCTGCTAACGCTCTCCAGCCCCCTGCCTCCCCCGAATAGACACTGATGCAAGCCTTAAAGCTTCACAAAGGAATTAAAAATAGGCCACAGCATTGATTGAGCATACTTGAACTTTATGGCAGCCCTATCAGCAACACACAATTAAAYCCTGTCCTTACCTGTCAGCAAATATGCAGCAACTGTATTTACCTAAGGCCTAGTGTCCCCCACAACAAAGCAGGGAGGGTGAAAAATGAAGTGTATAAGGTGTATGTCTGAATAAAAGGTTGTTGCGAAGAGGAATGAATGGCTTTATTCATAATGGCAGCGTACAGTGCTTTAGGAATATATACAGTGGAGAAGCTGGGAGACAGCCTATCACTTTGAGTCCTCTTCAGATTTCTTGGCATAAAACCTTTCTCGCAATTTTCTCCATGTCCCTTTTTTCATTTCCTCCATCTGTTTCAGAATGTCTGCAAAAGGAAAAGGGGAAGAGATGGAGAATGAGGAAGAAAACCAGAAAAGCAAAGGAATGAAAGCTCTCTTACCAGAGCTTTGCCTTACATATATTTTCCTTTTTGACTTTTCCTCTTAATGAATTTCTATTTCTGTGCTTGAGGCAAATTTAGTTTTGCATCCAATCAATTTTGTGGTGAGTCTCTTATCACTAACAACTAATATTCAGTTTCTACACACTGCAATCAAAGTTAGGAACTGGAGCAGAACAAAACTGCACTAGATTCCTACACTGCACTTAATAAATGACTTGGCTGAGTGTATTTGTGCATAATGGCACTGTGCTCTTTCAAAGCCTAATACAAGAGAAGAAATACTGAAGGGAATTTGAAGAAAATAGAAGCTGAGCATTTCTGGATTTCTGGAATATGATAAATATGCTGGGGTTTTACTTCCTATAGATCCTGATATCCAGTCTCAAACAGCCCCTGTAAAATCCTTTACTATCTCTGGCCAGTGCAAAATATAATCAACTCCTTGTCCTGATAAATTAATAATTAAGGACTCTTCAATAATACCTGACCTTATTCCTCTTTCAACAACCTAATACAGCTGCATAGCAGTCCCATTATGCCCTGAAAAGGTCTTTAGCAGAAGTCATGCAGCAAACAAACACCACCAAGAGTGGGATGTACTTTGTCTCCCACAAAGCATTACTCCCTAATTAAGCAGCGTATTAATACCTGTTGCTAAGATCATCTTGCAGTCTTCTACAGTCACTCCAGTGAAGGTTGTGTCTTTCAGTCGTGGATACTTCATAAATGAGCAAGGAGCCAAGAGAAGGAGAGAGAGAGAGGGAAAGAGAACTTGACTTACACTGYATTAAAGCAAATTATTCTGTGGTAACATTATTGAATTTAAGCTCATTTTCAGTCAAGCTCTGCAAATTCAATTCATCCACAGCAAGAACTACCTGTATTATTGATACATATTACACAGACCAAGTTGTCTGCAGCTACCTGGGAGAAACCAAGAGCACCAGGCAGTGCTATGTGCAGCTCACTGTTCACTTGTCTACTATAAATTCCCAGAAAGTCGTGATGGGATAGGGCATTCTAAGCCAATGCCCAAGCTCACCTTGTTTTTGTAGTAGTTAGTGTGGATTCTGACCAAGCTCTCGTACATCTGGTCACATGCTGAAGGGTCAGCAATCTGAAAAGAGATGGGAGTATCACACAACTCTTTAAACCTTCATAGAGAAAACTTCTCATTTCAACTAAAGGGTTGTGAGAAGGACAGTGAAAACAACAGCCTAGGTGACATCTCATACAATGTAGAATGCTGGTGGCCCTATTATGCTGCTCAAGGATGTAAAGCATGTTCTTTCCCCTCCACTTCTGCCCAGCTTGGCCTACAAGAGTAACGAAGCATGTAATCTCAAGAAGAGTCCTTAAATTCTGCTTGAGAAGATTTGACAGATCAGCTGTGAATACACACTTAATGAGAACAGAGCTGGACAGCTTTGTTCGTGTGCTCACTGGCCAGGGCTGTGCGAGCTACAAGACTTCTTTGCTCCATGGCCAGTTTTGTCTCTTCTTTTATTCTGCAGGATCAAATAGGATAAAGTACTACGGGATAAGARTGGAAGGTAGAAAATCCTGATGACAGCTAAAAATAGTTTATAATTGATTAGGGAAAAGCAGCATGAAAGACACTGAACAGCTTGTGAAGGGTAAATGGATTTCTATTTTGGTCCAGTAAGTTGGAAAGAGTTTGCTAATACACGTCCCCCTCTTAGGTGCCCCAACAGGTGCATTGCCTTGCAGAGCCCTCTATTTAGTAGCATCTTTTTTTATCTTTTTTTTTTTTTCTATTTTAAAATGGGAGCCAACTTGATCAGAACTCTGCATTGCTGTTCAATGACATCAAACACAAATGATTAAAATAGCTGAATACATGAGTAAGAACAGTATCAGGAGTTCACCAGTGAGGATCAAATGACACAGCTAATCCAGCCTTGGCACACTGGCACGGGCTCTGCACAAGGCAGGTAATATCTCCCCCAGGCAAGCGGGGAAGAGGCTTTGCCTCCTCATCAGGTATCTCTCCAGCTGCTGCAGGAGAGGGAATATCAGGCCAGACAGGCTGTCAAAAGGGAGCACCCTCATGCTGCAGGTGATCTTCAGCTTAACACACTCTGCAGTCACATTTCAAATAACCCTGCTGGTGTTTTAGAAATGATAGCAGCAATAGCTATTAAATGGGTAGCAGAAATAGTATTGCCAGAAAAAAAAAATCAGCAAATCTTATTGTGTGTGAATAAAAGACATTAGACTGATAAAGTGTCCTTTATAGTTCTAGCTCTTCTCTTATACATTCCTCCCGCTGTCTGCCAGTACATTTCCCTTTACTGTATTAAGCCTTTATACATACAAATTGACATCAGTGCTGCAGGCATCAATTTAGATTTTCAAGATGAGTGGCAGCTTTGGGATCCTGTAGCCAATTGGTGCAGCATATTTAGCTGTCCTAAGCATATGAAAAAGCAATAAGCACCTTCTGAAGTGTCTGCTGCAGATTATTCTGGTGACCAGTATAGAATTAGGTGCCTATAACATCGCGTTCAAGCAGAAAACCGAGATCTGGAACAGTCTCCATTCCATCACTGTTTTTATGGTAGGAAAGGGCCTATTTATATTCCAGACTAGCACCCCCACATCTTTAGAGGMCTGCAGCCCAAGTCAAGCATTAACTTTTCCAATTTATTTTAGCACCAAGGTCTAAACTCCGATAAAATTACAATGGTAGCCAGAGTCCAACTTTAAAAATCATYGCATCCTAATAGTGTGGGACAATTTGGGGCTGCCCTATGTAACCCAACACTATCACAYCATCCTGTTATCACAGGATCACAGCAAGCAATGCATGCTAATAAACACGACTACGCCACCCTGCACAGAGCATCCCACTTCTATCATCACTCTAACAGGGTTCTCCAGCTCAYGTGCCACAAATTCTGCAAAAATTCTGCAAAAACTGAAGCCTGTCCCCCTGCTAAGCTGGGAATAAGCTACGCAGTTGGCTAGGACAATCTTACAAGGCCCAGATTTCAAAGGAGAGCAAGACATCCACCTCAACCCTTCCCACGCTCTGAAAAGACCTACAGAAAACCTTGCAATAGAAACCTTGCAATAGGAAATAGCACAATTCATAGAATGATAGAATCASAGAATCATTATGGCTGGAAAAGACCTTTGAGATCCAATTGCAAACYCTTCACCGCCCTGCCTGCCCCACCGCGACCCTAAGTGTCTCACCTACGTGTTCCTTGAGCACTGCCCRGGAYGGGGACTCYACCACCACCTCCCTGGGCRGCTAGTTCCAATGCTGGACTACTCTTTCTGTGTAGAATTTTTTCCTAATACCTACCACAGCAGCTAATCTCCCAGCTTTAACTGCATTGGCTCCAAGGCACGTGAAGCAAGGGCTGTAAATATTGCAGAGGGGATTTCTCCAAAGGAAGCTGGGGATTTCACTAGGAAGACGTCACCCATTCCCTACCAGGCAGGGCCCATCCCAAACCCTCAGCATGAGGCTGTTGGCAGATGTGCCCATAAACTGAGGCGACTGTTGCCGCCTCTTCACAAAAACACTCAAAAATCAGGAGCTGCCACCACCGCCAAGGTGACACAGGGGGACAGGAGGAAACCGYTACCCCCCTGGCGACAGGAGATCCCCAGCGAGGAGGGGCCATCCGGGCTTTCCAACGCTTCATCCCGGCCGAGACTGCCTCAGCAACCGCCGCCACCTCAGGGARGGCGCGAGGCGGGAAAAGGCGGGAAGCGCCGCGCGCATGCGTGGTGTCCCCCTCCCCCCCGGCTCGTCCGCGGCCGGTGAGCGGCCTCCCCGCGCCCTCACGTGCGTGTTCTCGCCCTCGCGGAAGGCGTGCGCCACGCGCTGCCGCAGGAAGACGCCCAGGTCCCGCTGCCGCTTCGTCTCCTCCACCGGCCACTCCTCGCAGAGCTTCAGGAACCGCCGGTACCGGGTAGCCGCCATGGCGGCCCGCGGGCCGCGCCACGTGACGGCGCTGCGCGAACGAGCGGCTACGGGAGGCGAGAGGGGCCGCGCGCGGCCCGGCGGCGGCTGCTGCGCGTGCGCGCGGCGGCTCCGCAGCGCGCGGGGCGGGGGGCGGTGCGCCTTGGGGCTGCACTTCGGGGGGATATTTTGGGKTCCAAAGCAGGAAAACAGGGTCCGGGGGCTGCTCAGAGGCTGCTTCACCCGCCTGGCCCAGCGTGCTGGGCAGGCTCTGTCCCTTACCGCCTCGCAGATCCCTGCAGTGGCTGCTGAGGCAGCCAGGCGTGAGGCGCCRCTGCGAGGCTCACGGCCCACCTCTTTATAGCGTTTTACACCCAAATTTGCCGTGTTTTTGGGAGGCAGCTGATGAGCACCAGGCTTTGACCGCTCGTTTGGGGCCCAGCGCGGTGCTCTGGGGACGAAGCGGCCGCGCTCGCGCCGCGTGGTGCCGACCTGGGCCCGGCAGCCCGTGGTGCCGCACTGCAGCTCCTGCAAGGCCCCRCTTCTGGCCAGGGTAAATCCCAGAAAGAGTTGGGATTTTTGGTTTTTTTGTTTTCTCTGCCCTTCCCCACTCACCGTACCTAAGCTTGTGCTCTGGCTCAGCACTCCTCCCCTCTGCAGGCGAAGTATTGAATAAATATTTTATATATATACGGGGCATAAAGGGAGGGAGCAGCCCGTTTCCTGCTGCTGCAAGCAGCCAGAATAGCAGTTTTTATTTTTTCTTTTTTATTTCAGGGAAAAGTGGCAKGTAAAGCAGCCCCAGGAGGTGCTGGTGCATCGTCCTGCAGCCCTTCACCCTCGTCTGCTTTGAGAGCCGCAGCGTGGAGCAGGCGCGGGCAGCGAYGGGTGCCGAGCTGCGTCGCTGTGAGCTGCACGGGTAGGGTTATAGCAGCCCCGGTGAGCGCCGGTCACCGCGCTGCGCTGCACGAGCGCACRGGGCGTTAGATGATCCTTTCACAACGGAAGCAGAATGTGGCTTTTTGGAGTTGTCTTAGTGTGTAGGCAAGAAACACGCAACGCGAATGAGGTCCGGTACATAATGAGCTCTTTCCAGATGCAGTTGAGGCCAAGTAAAATATGCAACTGGGCCAGATGACTGAAAATTTCCAGCTATAAATCGTAGCAATTCACCAGCTGTATGCAGTAAAACACAAGTGAAAGCATCTCTCTTGAGATCTGGTATTTAAACCTGTGGAAATAATGGCACTTTTCAAAACACACAGCTATAAACACCGTAACCTAAAGATACTCTCAAGGTGTGTGGGGGGGGAAAGATGGACAGCGAGTGATGGTTAGTTGTACAATTTTATTTGTACTCCCACTGCCCAGTACCTGGGTGCTGTAGAGAAAGGATTTCTCTTTCAAGTTTCCCACACCATGCAGGAAGGAATTACATTGTTGTTCCATAATTAAAATCTGTCCACAAAAGCTGTAAACATCGTTGTATCAAGTTTTTGTTCGTTGTTATTATTGTCTCCTTCAAACACACGCACAATACTTTTACAAAGGAATTTCTAGGTGACCTGTAATATCTAGTTCCTGACTCAATCTCACATGCTTTTTAAGGCAGAAATACCTCGGTGTGAATGTTTTCATGACTAGTATCTGGCAGAATCCTTGCATTCCCRTAGTTTCAGCTCCTATGGAGCCCTGGCTTAAAAAACAAATCACCGCAACATGCCCTGTTAGTCCCGCAGGGATGCTGAACCTTGGCAACGCACAGTTCTTGGTCTGAGGTCCGCCTGCTTTCACACTTAACGTCTCCAGAGCTGGGACCTCTGCAGCAACTAATATATTTGTTTCCCCGGAGGCCGTTTGCCCGTGCGGTGCAGAGAGCGCCCTGCAGTCCTGCCGCACGGGGCGTCCATCCCAGGAACGTCAGGCGTTGGATTTTCTTCTGCTTGTGCCTTTGGGTGTGCTCAGCCCGCAGCACCCGAGCATGAGTTGAAAGTAATCCTGCAATCTGTTAAGAGCTGCCAGTTCATTTAAATAGTCTCACTCAAACGCACAATATCTTCCTAGCCCGCGTGGAGGTGAGAGCGGGTCCTGCTTTATCATTAAGACTCTTCCAAGTAATGCTTTCGTCAGGCTCACAAATAAATCAAGGACAGCAGTAAAACAAGAAAAGAAAATAAATCTTCTGAGTGATTGCCGAYGGAACAGATTCTTTCAGCTCTTTGCTTTTTACGCTTGAGTTCAGTAGTGGCACGCAGCAGTTTTGCACTTTCCTAGCAAGCTGTCCATGCTCTCATTCCAAACCGTGCACGTGACATTTAGCAGCCGTGAGGGTCCCATACAACTGACCCAATGCAGTACTTTCCAGGAATATGACTAGTAAATCCAGGCTATTTCACATAATTTGTCATTTTCCTTCGGAGATATTCTGAAGGATTTTGATGAGATTCTCTAGACCAAAAATATAGCCGTGGTCTGGCCCATCGTAAGTGGTGTGATTGCATTTTGAGCCTTTAAAAGTGGTGTGGGCAAAGTCTATCATGCGGACGTCCACTTTGGAGTGGCCAGCGCCATGCGACGCGGTGCGGTTTGTCTTTGGGAAGTGCCCCTGCAGGTGATTATCCAAGGGTGCYGCGTTCTCCTTGTTCTCCAGTCCGTCGTAGATGATGAGGAGTGAGCTGGAGTAGAACCTGTAGGAGCTCTGCTTCCTAATGACCGATAGCAGAGCTTTTAGCTGCAAGATGATGGGCTCCAAGAGGTCCGTTCTGAGGTGGTTACCATTGCAAAGGAACTGCCGCAAGGTTTGCCTGAATCCCTCCGGTGTGAGTTTTCTTCCATAATATTTATCTTTGCAGAGGAAGTGGCCACTTTCAGCTTGGTACACCTTGAAGAAAAAGAACAAGAATCTAAATTCTGCRCATGGAATTTAGTTTTCCAGTATTCTAGAGTCTGTCCTAATGGAAAAACTTCAAAGCCAGGCTGAGAAATGGGAGACACGGAGCCTCTRCAGCCTAGCAATGCTGGCAAGGTGCTGCCAGCTTCCCACTGCATCCCACCCCCTGTCTTTCCTGGCGGTTTAGACTATTCAGTTTAAAGCACTGGTGCAGATTCTTGCCGTACTGCTATAAATTACTGCTTCGTGAAAGCTGTGCAGCTGTAAGTCACAGGCACGTCACGAGTGATTTAGAGCATTCTCCCTCTGTTTGTTAGGAGGTTGCAGCAGAACAGGAATACTCCTGCCRCTGTACCTGCTCTCACTACGCAGCACATGGACAGCAATAATTTTGCTTTAAAAAAAAAAACAACACAGAAATACAGATATACACAGGCAGATATTTGAGAAGATCTGTTAACACTGGAAGAATGGAGGAGTGGATTCAGCTCATGCACCAGTTGTAATTTAAGGGAAAATTATGCAAGAGAAGCATATCAAAGACCAGAAAGGAACAGAKTTTTTGACACTGCGTGTTTATACTTCCATATATGTGCTTTATAATCATCATTGTCATAATTTTCCTTCAGACACAGGAGAAAAACATTTTGAAAGCTGCTTGGGAAGTGTAAGTGGAACAAATACAGGGTTTCAGTTTCTAGTGATTTTGATCGAGGCACCATAACAGCACAAAACAAACCCCTTGCACATGCACTGATCGAATGAGACAACTCYGTGAAGGAACGAGTGTGGCAAAGTCTTCTTATTGTCTTTTTTGTGTGTTTGCTTTTTGCTTTTTTTGGTGCAACACTGCAGAGCTGAGCATGAGACACGAGTCTATTTTCCTGTAGAGGCAGGTTCTCAGCAGCTCTAAATTGGTCTTGGCTGTTCATATCAGTGGCTATTGAATGCGGCCAACCCTGCGCAGGCTCATTTGCAAAACCAGCCAGATCTCCATAAGATGAAGAGGGGAAGGATTACCCTATATATGCCATATGCTTATACCCCTAAGTATCCACTCCTGCTTGAGGACAGCACGTGTGGTGAAGYGGCCAGAAACTCATTGGAAAACAGGAAAGAAACGACCTCCGTTGTCCTCGGGGAAGAGGCGCCGTGGCTTTCCAGCTGTTTCGCGCAGCGTGTTGGAYGCTCCTCCCTACCTGCATCCCGCAGATGCGGACGCCCAGCGACGCAGACGTGCTCTGCTCACACTTCTTGATGTGTCGCGCCTTCTTCTCCTCCGAGGCGTCATCTCCGTGCTGCCGCGTTCCCATCTTCAGGTCCAGAATGCAGGGATAGTTGTACTTCGAGGCCACGTTTTCAAGCAGGAGAAACTCTGAACATGAGTTAAGGGAAACCCAATACTTTTACATTCTAATTGAAAGAGATCTTAAATCACAGCAACTGCTGACGTTCTCCATAATAGCTCACAACTGTAATGAGACTTTCTGAGCCAATTTTACCAACATGTCATTGCTATAGGCCCCTTGCTGCCAATTGCAGTTAATTTACTGTAGTACAGTCCTAGCAATTAAAGTACCAATAGCTCCATTCTCCAGTGACACTATAGCCCTGGGCTGTCAATCCAACACCTTTCCTTAGTACTAAATTCACTCCAGTGGGTGTGGGGGAAGTTGTTAAACTGCATTACTCACATGACTGCTGGGTAATGAAGTGTAATAGAAAAATAAAAGGCAAGGCAGCTGCTAATTCCTATATAGTTGTGGTTTTAAATGCATGCCAAGGGGATCCTTGACTTATGCTGAATACCTTTGCTTGAGAAGTTTTTTTCTTTTCTTTTCTCGTTTTAGAACAGTGGGAAAAGATACAAGGGAATTAAATTCTGTATTTGCCCAGGGACTGGACAGACTCGGCATGCATTCCCCTCCAATAAAACGTATATTGATTATTACTTGTTATTTGTGGTCGAGACTACGCTAAGGGAAACGGAGAGAGAAAAAGGATACGATGAAGTTTGTTCTCATTGTATTTGGAGGACATGCGGTTCAGGTGCTGCCTGTGACAGTGCAGTCCCCAGGGGTTGTAGCTGTTTCTTTCAGGCTGATTTCCGTTTGCATCTTCCAAGAGTGAATCTGTGCAGTATTGAAGGTCTGTCCTCAATCGCATTTTCCCTGGGCAGCTAGACAAAACACACAAAAGAACGTGTTTGGTTTATAAGCTCCAGAAAAGAATATTCCCTCCTCTCCTCTTTTGTAGACCCTCAAACTTGATAAGGTAGATTTGCAGGCACTCTCAAAGGAAACATATTCATCCCGTCCAGCCTGCAGAGATCCTTTGTTACTCCTAAAAGTAATTTTCAGAAAGCAAGCTATTGTTGGGTGCCAATACTTTCTTTCATTATAATTTCAAAGTGTTCTTGGCTTCTCTGAAAAGCACCATTCATAGCACCAGTGACCAGGAATCTCTATTTATCTAACAGGCACAACACTGGCAAATTGTCCAACAATGGGAACGATTCCCATTTTAGAGGGATTGGCCTCAAGAAGGGGAGGGAGGAAGGGAGGGAGCAAAGAGGAGATATTTTTTCCTCCTTGTGGGGTCATTTGTTGGTCTCGCTCATCCAAAAAGCCATAATTCTCTTCTCACTGAGGGCAGCAGTTCCACGGTAGCAATATTGTACCCTTCAGTCACAGCTGACCCGGGTCTTTTCCAAACCAATTTGAGATGAAAGATGTCTTGTTGAAAGCCTCTGCAGGTCCAGAGGTCGGAGTGCGCTTGCGAGGGCCATAAAGCTTCCCAGCCACAGCTCTCCCCTGGGCCGAGGGCAGGACTGAACCGCTTGAGTTTGGAGTTGCTGCGTCTCTGCTGCTTCTGGCCGCTTTCCAGCAGAAGGGCATCACGTGCTGAGCGTGTTCGGGAGCTCTTCTCGCTGGAGCTGATGCCCTTTCCTCCTGTTCCCTGCTCCTGGACCCAAGGGGACCCGGTGGAAAGCAGCGTTGGGGACAGACATTTGGATGCCGTGACAGCCGAACCTGCCCTGCTCCATCCCGCCATGTGGAAAGGAGAGCCATGGAAACCTGCCTGACAGACCCTGCCCAGACCAGGAGGGGGTCCCGGAGCCAAAGGGGACCCAGGGGGACACCTGGCACCTCCTACCTGTCCTTGAGGGTCTTGGTGAGCTGCGTGTGACTCCACTTGACGAGCGYGCGCTCGCTGCCGCTGCTGCCGCCGGTGGCCCATTTGTGCCAGAGCGTCACCGACGGCTCCTTGATGGTGTCCAGCAAGGGCTCCGTGTGCAGGCTGGGGCTGGCAATTAAGTTCAGGTTGCCCAGACTGTCCTTCTTGAGGTGCACGGAAATGATACCTGCGGAAAAGTGGGGAAAACGAGCTGGAATCAGTCCCCGGGCAGCAGATTAACCTGTGCATTATCACACACACACGGAGCATGGATGTGCAGCAGCTCCAGGTGCTCCTGAGAGGGTTGGCTCTTCGCGAGACAGCTGCCTCCTTGTATTTCAGTGACCTCTCACAATCATCCCGGGCTGATCCTAGGCCCAACAGACACCATTCGTCTGAGAATATCATGTTCCTTCACTGTCCGTTCCTGTTGGGACATCCAGTCTCTACTACGCAACAGTTGACACTTCGAAGACCCTTGTGTAGGATGAGAAGCTCCTGGCTCATTTATGACAAGGGATTCAGGTCTCGCTTCTTGTGGGCAGAAAGCAAAGAGAGGGCTGGGGACAAGGAAGGAATTTTCCAAAGGCGACTGATACGTCAGGTGCTTAAGCAGAGCATTCAGTGGCACAAAACCCAATGCACATTCCCAAAAGGAAGCGGCAAGGGCAGAGGAAGGAAGTTGCCGTCGTTTAGCGGTTTTCCAAAGCCACCTAGAACTTTCTGCACGGCGTCATCCGCCTCCCGGGGCTGGAGGCTCCGGGTCTCACTTTTCACCCTAGCAGCAGCGGTGGCGGTTGGGCTCACAGCCCTGGAGACAGGGCTCCAGTGCCAGCTCCCGGACTCACCATGTAACGCAGAACAAGACGCCCTGACCGAAGGGCGGGAGGCTCCCGAATGCCTTTGAGCAGCGAGCTGCGCCTTACATGAGCCCTGGCTCTATTTCGAGCTGCCTCCGTCTCCAGGAGACCTCCCCGGGCTCCTCGTCAGAGCAGTGGAGCTCCGCGGAGCAGGAGGAGCTGCGAGGGCTTCGGGGGCTCTGAGTGCAGGAGTCTARCCTGGCAAGCTCGCCGTGCCCATCTGTGGGACGCAGACAGCATGTGGCACGTCCCAGCGACACCTCCAAGCTGCTTCCGCACTCACGGCGCCCACAGCATTTGCAAAGGGAGGCATTATCAGTATCTTCATTCCTGAGACAATGTCTCCCGTTTAGAGACAGGGAGACTGAGGCTCAGAGAGCCCTGACTTTTACCCGGAGCATCCTGCAGAGCAGCAGCAGAGGTGGACATAAAAACCAGGTCTCCAGGGCCTCAGTCAGTGCCTTGCCCTTTAGCCCATACTGGTCCTGAAGATGAAAAGTGCAAGCGCCAAGGACCAGCTCTCTAGGATTGCTGTAGATGGCAAACAAGGACTTGGGTTTTTACTCTTGGGACAAGRGGAAAATTACACTGAAAATACCGAGAACCCTTTTCCTGGAATATTAGATGCTCTTTAAAAGGAGGGCAGCTGGGCAGCCTGCACTAGCTGGACTGCAGGAGAGGACAGATGGTGCCTGGTGGCTTTCCGGGGTCCCCAGTGTCCTCTTGCCCTTCTCTTTCTCTGGTTTCTACTGTTAATGCAATCGCACCYGCAGAACTCGCTGCCCACTGGTGCAGACCGGAGCCGCGTGCGCCGCGGTGCCCGCGCGTCGTCCTGGCCCCTTCCCGAGGTGCCAGCACGGCAATGGCATCGCCAGGGACAAGGAACGACCTTCCACGCGCCCGGTGTTCACACACAAGGGAGGAGGGTCACGATGCCCCTTCCTGAAAGCTGAGAGGCAGTCAGCGTTCCACGCCGTATATTTATCATATCGTAACACCGCGTTGCGATTTTTCCTGCCTTTATGGGAATCACRGGGCTCAAATGCCATGCAGTCTGCCAGGCATCTGCCCCAGGCTCATCCCGGCACAGCGGGACTGCGGCCTCGACGTGTCAAATGACAGAGCAGGGGTGGCCACGGCTCCCATGGGAGAYGGCTCTGACCTTTCTGGGTAAAGCTGGTAAGAGCAGCCCTCTGCTCGGGGCATCGCTGTTCTCGGAGGGCCTGGCCTGGCCTTCGGAGCCTCTCGGGGCTGCACCGGCATTTTTAGGGCATCACCCTTTCAGGGTGCAATGAAGCAGATCCAGAAGACCACGGCCAAGTGTGTTGAACCGAGGAAACTCATCACTGCAAAGAGCCCTGGCGGGTCACGGTGCCCAAAGTCTCCCTCCCTAATTGCTACCTGAGCATCCTCCCTCGGTCCCCGCAGGGAGAGGCACTGCTGAGAGAGAGGAGCTCTTCTCGGGAGCAAAGCTGCCACAGCAAATAAACAACTCCCCCCTTCTCTGCCCGTACAGTGGGATGACAGCAGCAAGGAGAGACGCGAAGGATTTGC
The DNA here is from genome assembly GCA_003342815.1 of Eudromia elegans. Classification (NCBI taxonomy): domain Eukaryota; kingdom Metazoa; phylum Chordata; class Aves; order Tinamiformes; family Tinamidae; genus Eudromia; species Eudromia elegans. The sequence continues at coordinate 1,413,368 of PTEX01000133.1, read as the reverse complement.
CCTCCCGTGCGAGTGCAGGGCCCTGGCTGCCGCGTCCTGCTGCCGCGGGGCGCTCTGCACGGCYCCTTCGCAGGCGCACGAGCGTTCCCGTTCCCGTTCCCGTTCCCTCCCGCCGTAAAATCCCCGCTAGCCCAAGCACGGCGTGCCGGCGCCCTCAGCACATCAGCTAATCTTGCACTGAACRAGCGGGGAGCACAAGCTGCTCTGCTGCGGGAGGGGAAACCTTACGTGGGGGGTAAGAATTTGTCACTGTTTCTGCCCTTTGCCCGTGGTCATCACGAGCAAACGGAGATCAGTCATCCTCTGGCTCCTGCATCACCTGCATGATCTTCAGCTGGGTCTYGTTTGCAAAAATGGGTGCTACAGGGTACCTTAGAGCAAGCAGAAAAGCCCTACGAGCTCTGAGGCCTTGAATTTCAGYAGATTTGCCTAAATCAAAGCCCTTTTATGTTTAAAAGTCACTGAGAGGCAGCAGAGTCCTCGATTCCAAATCTGCGCTTCAGTTACGGCTCTACAGCAGCCCGTAACCTTAAAAACTGTCCCAATTACATATCTGCAAGTCAATGGAGCTGGGCTCATTTCCATAGTGCTGACAATCTGGCCCTAAAAGCATTATATATAGCGTGAAACGAGGAGGTCTTAAATATCTTACATTAATGTGAAAATTAATGGGGAGATTTTCAAAGGCAAAAAAAAAGCAGCTCAATTACAAGGGGCTGTGATCGTGACACCTCCTTCCAGCTGCAAACTCTGCCTTCCTAAGCTTACCTTTCAGCTTTAAAAAGTACTTTTRCGTCCTGTTGTGCTTCATTAAAGGATGGAGAGCTTTTGCATCTGTCCTGTGAGTGACCTATGTGTGCAAAACAACCATATATATTTATATACACACACACACACACACCCCAGGTAGCTTTAGCACGGTGATGACTTCTAACCTCCTCTATTATTACAAGAAGAAAACGTCTATCTGGGAGCAAAGATGTGTTTGGGGACTTGTCTTTGCTGGCCTTTCACCTGCACCAAAGCTGCAGCYCTGCTCTGGGTAAGAGCGGGTATTTACGGACGCTGTCACCATCCTAAAGGCATCCCAGGGATTCTCAGGAATGTTTTGCCATGGAGCTCTTCCCTCCCGGATCTATTTCTGAATTTACAAGTGCAYTTATTTCCTGACGTGTGTGATAGAATCAGCGCGGAATGGGGCCTGGAAACAAGTCCCTAATCCCATTGCAGGCTCCGAACTCAGCAGGTCTGGAAGTTGGGGGGGCAGAGCTGCTCTCAAGGTCACCAACCTGCCTGAAATGGCCAAGCGAGCTGCGGCCTGGGGGCGTTTTGAGGTTGAATGATGATATTTGATCAACATTGCACTTRATGTCATCATTTCATAACGGCCCCCGAGCCCCAGCACGGGCTAAGAATAGAGATGAGGAAGGTGAGCACGTGCGAAGGGCGCGTGGAGAGCGCCGGCGCCTTCCCCTGGYGCTCGGGCCCTCGTGGGGAAACGCTCTGCCGCTTTCCAGCGCGCGCGGTGCCCGACCGGCTCGGCCACGTGTGCAAAAAAATATGCGTGTGTGTCTGATGACAAATGGGAGAACTCCCATTTAATTACCCCTCGTTGCAAAACTCGCTGGGACTTGCAATAGAGAAGCAGAAGGAGACCAAAGGATGTTAATAACCAGGCCACCCTTGAGCTGATAGTTTGTGGCTGCTTAACGTTTTTATGAGAGACAAAACCTGGCCCAGCTCCCCAGCACTGAACCCTGGGCCCGGCTTGTTGAGGAGCTAAAGAAAATTGCCTTTTTTTTTTTTGTTCTTAAGCATCTTTTTAACGTCGTGCCATAAATCTGCACAGGCCTCTGACTTTCTGGGCAAGGGAGAGATTGCGTTGGAAGTGCATCAAAACCTCAGCTGACGCTCGGCGCGCTCCTCGGTAGTGCTGAAGGACCAAAAGATATTTTAGTTTTTAAGTGACAGCCGAGCTTCCTGCCTCCCACAAAAATCCAGGGTCGGAAGCTTTATGAACAGCGCCAGTCTGGCAGTGAAAGCAAAAAAGTACTGGGGGAGTAAAGGAAGGGAAGAAACTTCTTTAAATAAGTGCTAAGACTCCCGTGGACACCAAGTGCTGCCTTTTAATGGCAAAATCTGGAGATCTGTCTGAGGAAGCCACAGAGGGCCACTGCGCTGCGTCACCCCAGTTCCTTCTCCCAGCCYTCGTCTTTCCACGTCTGCTCCTTTTCAGCCCTTTGGGACCCAATGGGAGGCCTCCCTGTTAGTGCGTCCCACGGGTGCCACGGCAGCGGGCGGGTGGACACGGGAGGAACTCCAGGTACCAACGCTCAGCCCTTATTAGACATCAGAGAGTCCGCACGGCGGCCCGGGAAGCGCCTCCCTTCTCCCAGACATCCCGGGAGATGTCCCCGCTCAGCAAAACCTGATCCACACAAGAGAAAGAGGAGCCGGGGGCTTGGCCTGAGCCCCGCGCTGGTGGCCGGCGGCTCCTCTGCTGCCTCTCCATCGCTCCAGCCACCGTCCCCAGCAGCATCCGAGGGAAACGGCGCTCGTGGCTGGGCCCTCCCGCCCGYGTCCTTGCGAGGAAGGGCCGAGCGGGGCGCGCTGCTCCCGCCGCACGGCGCGGGGCTCCCCGGACCCTCCCCGCCCGGGGTCTCACCTTTGTACTGGGGCGTGAACTGCCGCATGGCCAGGGGCAGCGACTCGTAGAAGCTCTGCTCCTGCGACACGAGGGGCTTGCACACCGTGTGCTCGTCGTACTGCAGCATGCTCACGTGCCCGCCGACCTGGTGCACGAASGGCTCCAGCAGCACCACCTTCCTGGGCTCGCCGGCGCCCAGGGGGCTCTTCCCCACCATGGCGCCTCGCGGTTCCGGCGGGGACGGGCGGTTCCGGCGCGGTGAGCGACGGCCAGCGGCTTCCCGGAGGCTTTCGGTGCCTTCTGCGCTGGGGCGCTGCGGGATGAGGGGGCTTGAGCGGGTGCCGGGTGCCGCCCGGCTTCTCAGCTGGGCGCTGGCGCCCCTTCTGCAAAGCAAAGGATATTGAGGGGGCTGAGAGGTGGCACCCGGGGGCTGCAAAACCACGACCTTGTGCTGGGGTGCAGCAGGAGCGGGAATATGGTCCTGCGATGGCCCCCCGCGCCACGTCCCCCACGAGCGACGCCTGCGGCGAGTGCTGGACGCTGGGGCCGGTGACGGGCGCCATCGTGACGTGCAGGGAGCCGTGCACAGGAGAGACCTGCGAGGGCAGCCGAGGAGGGCAACGGGGCCGAGCTGCCCCCATGAAGCGGCTGCCCCCGTGTGGGGCAGAGCCTGCGCCGGGCTGCCAACACCTCGTTCCCTTCTGCTCCTGTGCACGGTGCCCCTGGAGCAGCAGCTAAGGACGCGCTCGGGCTTTCTGCCCGCCCCTGGGCAGGAGGCTCGTGGRTTAGACCCCTGCAAGGCCAGTGCCTCGGGCTCTGCCTCGAAGCGCGGCAGTGGCGAGAGCCGCGCGGATCGCGCCGTCCGAAGGAGCGTCACGTGGAGACGTCACCGCCGAGGTCGGCACGAGCGGCTCTGCCGTCACCGTAAGCCACGTGGCACGAGGAGGTGTCAAGGCGCGGGGACGTGGCTGCCGCCCCACGTGACGTGTTGTSACCGTGGCTATTTACTAGGGCAAGCTGGCATCAGCAGCGCTCGCTAGGGGCAAACGAGTACGGCAGACAACGAGGTCCCTGGAAGATCTTCCCTGTTATATCCAGGGCTCCATCACCTGCGAGCCGGGCTGCCGTTCCCACCACCAGCCCCCCCGGGAGCTCCAGGAAGAAGGGCCACGGAGCAGCAAAGGGAACCTGGCCCCTCCGGAGGGACTTTGGCCACCGGGTCCCTGTTGAGGCGCAGCCTTTGCTCTAGGGCAGCCACCTCCATTGGAGCCGCAGCCCAACTCCCCGCGCCGCAGCAGATCCAGGCCCTGGCGCTGGAATTTCTCCTCCTTGCTCCGTGTAATTAGAGCGCTGAGCAAACGAGCGCTTAGCCCTGGCGCCCCTTGGGGCTGGTGCACGGAGGAGCCAGAAGAAACAGCGTGAAGGAACAGAGGAGCCTCCCCAGGCACCGGAGGAACCCTCCTACCTCCCAAACACACGTGGAGSCTCCTTTTGCACCCCCCAAAGGGGTTTTTTTTCCCCCTTCTATTTTCTCCCTTTCGTCACCGTGCACTTCAGCGAGGAATTTCTACTCTACAATTACCAGCCGGCAGCAGCAGCAGCCAGGAACAAAGCCAGGCCACTTAGATGAGTGGGTTTCAGCCTAGGTAGAACGCTGCTGCTTAGAGCTTTTCCACGAGTTAATAAAAAGCATTTAGTGCTTTGTTAAGTTGCAGCAACTTTTAAAGAGGATTTCTCCCTCTAGAGCTGTAGAGTTTGTTTTGTT
>PTEX01000133.1:1296402-1408930 GCA_003342815.1 Eudromia elegans | reverse complement strand
CATACACACAGTGCCTGTTCATTGCAAATGAAAAAAAAAGAAAAAAGAAAAAAAAAGGCAAAAAAAAAAAAAAAAAAAAAAAGCAAGCAGATTTGTCATAACAGCTCTTCGGAGCAGGGAGCACAACATGACTTCAATCCAGTATTTATTGCTTTAGAGACATTCCAAGGCTGAAATGCAGCTGACATAACACACTTACAGAGCTGGCAACCTTGGCATTGCAAGGAGAGTCAGGGAGAAAAAAAAAAAAATGCGATTTGATGAGACTCTCATTGTTTGCTCTGAAGCAAAACTCGGAGCAAGATTTGCACTAAGGAGAAAGGGGCTTTTTTTCCTCCCCATTTACTTTTTGCTCTGAAGCAGCTTGTTCGTTCGGAGCAGATAAATGTTGCTGCAAACACTTACGGAGCTGCTCCGAGCGGCTCTGAAACAAGACACTCTTGAAATAAATCACCTCCCCGGCTCACGTTATCGTGGGTGCCAAAAGATATTTGCGTCACTAGAAATACATAGAATTGCGGATAAATCTGTATCCGCAGAACCGGTTTTCCTTAAAAAAAAAAAAAAAAAAAAAAGGATATTTTCCTCCAGAAAAAAATAAAATAATGAAAAGCACAACCCAGGCACTGCAGATGAAAATGACTCAGAAATTAGGGGGAAGGAAAATACTTTCTGCTTTCTCTTTATATAAGAACTCCCCCCCTCCGAGGAAAAAACAAAACCCACCCAAAATCCGTTAAAACACCTGCGAAAAACCTGACTCTTCCCCCTGCCCGTGGGAATTCGTGAGCTTTCCTGTCCTGAACTGTGTCCTGCTCTGGGAAACGTTTGTGTTTCGGATGGTCACACGTTGGCACCCCAAGGGGACCACGTGGACCCCGTTTACAGCCCCCCAACGTCAAAAGATCCTTGGGCTCGAGCCGAACAGCAGCTTTATTCCCRGCTCCGACCGCGGCCAAGCGAAGCGGCCGAGGGCTCCAGTGTTTAATTATCGCCCCTCCGTCCCGGCCAAGGCTCGCCCAGCTCCGAGCGCACCGCGCAGGGACACAAGCAGAACCGCCCTAGGGAATCCAGCATCTCACGAGCCGCTCTGTCCACTGAATCCCGTTAACAGGAATCCTTTGGAATACGAAGTGATGCTGCTTTTAAAACGCCCTCCCAGCAAGGGAGCCCCTTTATCAGCCGTGGTCAGTGCCGTGGTCCCCAAGGGACAAGTAGGGATGCAGTGAGGCRGGAGGGACAACGGGGCTCTGCACGAAGCCTCGCTGGAACCAATCCCCTATAAATCCTAATGTGCAAAAACCCCGAGCTCTTTTATCTTGCATTTCCTTTCCTGGAAGAAAATGATGTTCGTAAAGTTTACGACTGGTCCCCGCGTCCCTCACGAATAAGATGCGAAGATGCAGCATGCTGCGCGCGAGGATTTATTCGGCTGCTTTGCAAAGCAGCGGGATCTAGCGGGGAGGGATGGGAATCACATTAATGTGGATTGATAGGCTGCTAAAAACCCCATTTCCTCGGCCTGCGAGGGCCTGGGCACGCGGGAGAAGGTGCAAAGCAGCCTCTGTGTGCGGAGCAAGCTGCGCACGGGGGCTCTCATAGCCCCCGGGACCGCCGGGATGTGGGAATTGCAGCCCCATCCAGCAGGGCTGGATGCTGCTGGCGCCTGGGAAAGGGCAGCAATGAGCAGCCTCCTGCTGCACCCTCGTCCTCCTGGGCCCCGCGGGTGGGGAGGTGGCATCGGGACGGCCCCCCCTTCACGCAGAGCGGAGCCGTGGGGACGCGCGCGGCCCTTGACCGGCTCCCGAACCAAGGGCAGTAATTAACGTCCCTGCGAATGCCCAGTGACTTACGAGGAACAGGCACGAGCTGCCCCGGGGCTTGGGGTACAAAGCCGCAACCACAGACTGCACCTATCGACCGGGGCTCGAGCCCGTGACCTCCACGCGGGTGATTTTTCCTGCCTTCCCACCAAATATTTGTAGGGACTGAGCGGAAGCGGAGAGGGGGTTCCCAGCGGAGCGTCGCTTTCAACCCCCTGCCCTGCAGGGAAGTCTCCACGTCCCGCTCGGCTCCGGCAGCACCCGGTTCCGCTCGCGGTCCCCGCGGCGGAGCCCGCGGTCCCGGCCGGCCCCTCGCTCCCGTCCCAGCCGCCTGTTGCTAATAAGACCCCGGCCGCTCCGCAAAGCGAGCGGGGCGCGAGCGTCCTGCCCCGCGCCAGGCGTCCCGGCCCCTCACCGGCCGCTCCGTGCGCCGCGTCCCGCGGGATCCGGCTCCCGGCGCGGGTTCGGGGTGCTGCCCGCGCTGCCCTTCTCGCCGCTTTACAGCCCGGGCACGGCCGCCTCGCGCCGGAATGAGCCCCGAGGGYGCGGGGGGAGCTCGGGGACACTCGGGGACATCAGGTGACCGGCGCCGGCGCTCCTGGTATGCCCAGCTGACGGGGCGGCGGGAAGGGGACGGGAGGCGGTGGGTGCTGGAGGACAACGAGGCCACGGGCTGGGGCCTTGAGGGGCCRCGGAGGGAGAAGGGGCCGAGTGCTCGGGGGGCCCCGTGGGCCCGGCTGCCTCCTGCCTCCCTCTGCCTCTCCGGGGAMACAGGCGCCGCTCCCTCCTCCCTCCGGAGCTCCAGAGCTTCATCTCCTCCCTGGGGAGCTGCGAGGGCGGCTGGGGACCGGGATGCAGCCGGGCTGGACGAGGGGAGCCCCCCAAGTGCTGCAGCCCAATGGGGCTGGAGCGGGGCACGGGATGGACTGGAGCTTCCTCAGCTTCCCAAAGGGCCGCTCGTTTGCYGGGAAAGGCACCGGGGTCCAGGCCRTGCCGGGGGCCGGGACTGGGTGGGAAGGGGCTAGGGGGTCCCCAGGAAACCCAGTCCCTGCCGYGAGCCCCGGCGGCGCCCGCGTGCCGGGAAAGCCGACACCGGCCGGGAAGAATCCCGGYGCGCTTCCCGGGGGCACCGCGTGCTTCCGCCCGCGCTGCAGCGGGAGCCGAGCCCCGCGAGGATGAGGAGGCCGCGACCAGCCCCGCRGAGCCGGGGACTCGCAGCACCCGCCCCGAGGCGGCCGACGGGCACCAGGGCCCTTCCCCACGTCACAACCCCAGCCCAGAGCCCTGGGGCCGGGGCAGCGCCCSGGGAGGCCCCCGCGGGCAGGACTCACCGCCCCGTCTCTGTCTCCTCGCGCTGATCTTTGCTGGCCCGGCGCCCTGCCTCTGCCGCCCATAAATAAGCCCAGCATCAGCTGTCATGTCAGCGGGAGACAAAACATTTAATACGAAAGCCTTTAAATGGAAGCAGGAAATAAAAAGATAAAGGGCAAATTTTATTTTAGATGCCTTGTTGGTACATATTTTTCCTCCTGACAGTAAGGGGATGCGATGGCTTTATCAGCCCACCCTTTGAGAATTTATTTATAGCCTCCTAAGGCTTTACAAGAAAGCRGGAGCAGGAGGGGGGGCGTTAGCAACCCCAGGGGAGTTGTGAGCAGAGCAGGGAAGGGAGAGCAGGRTCCCGACTCATCCCCTTCTCCGGAGGGGCCTGGGGCTCTAGGAACCCGCTTGGAACACATCGGGATGACTSCAAGAGGAGCAGGGCAGCACCGAGCCGGTCCTCGCTGCTCCCCGCGTTGCAACGGGACGAGGGACAYGGGGAGGACCACCGGAGCAGACGTCTTGGCAGCCTGCTTCGAARCACGTGAAATTACCCCAAAGTGAAGACTGGTTCCTAACCTTGAATATTTTTCAGCTGTAACTTAGCAACCCAGAGAGGGGGGGAAAAGCCTCAGCCCAGGAGCGCAGGGTGAGGGGAGGGATGTGGCCTTGTGCTCCCTTTTGTGCCCAGAGCCCGGGAGGACACGGAGGAGCGGAGCGGAGGGCAGGGAGCCAAGCTCCCACCGCCTCCCGCGAGGAGCCGCCTTGCTGAGGGCCCTCGGCACTCGCGGACACATCGCTCATCCAGACCCTCCTGGCGACAGGAATTAGACGCTTCTCCCACCAAGCACGAGCGAGGCAACCGCGTCCACCCAAGTCACACAACGATGATTCAGACTCCAGTCGCGGCTTCGTTAGGCGGCGAAGGAAGCTGAAATTCGCCCTGGCACATGCGGTGAGTCACCGTCACCCAGGCGAGGGAGGGGAACCACGAACCCGGCGGCACACAGAGCCMGAGGGCCGGCCCTGTCGCACAGGCCTGGCCTGACTTCCACCCCCCCGGCAGCCTTGGGAACCCCCGCAAACAGACCCAGGCTTGACGTTCTGCCTCTGCTCGACCCACATATCCCCCCTTCTGCAGTGCTCGTTGAGAGCTTGTTTAACGCCTATTAACCCCTGCAGCATCGGAGGGAATGATGCGTCCCATGACACGAGACAGCCGGGGAACAAGGCCAAGGTTCGCCCAGGAGCCCGTTGACTCCAGCCCCTGCCCTGGGAGGGAGCTGCCGTCCATGGGGCAAGTCCAAACCCCGCTCAGCGTGGGGCACCCGCAGCCCGTTCCCTCCATACCCCCACCCTCCTCATCCAAACACACCCAGACAAGAGAGCTGCTTTTCACACCCACCTTCCAGCTCGATGCCAACTAGACCCAAGAGAGAAAYTTAACTTGCAACCAAACACTGGAGAGAGCTGATCAGCAAGTAGCACAGGGAGCCACGTTCCTGGGTAATCCCTGTGTTCCCTGTGCTCCCATTCCTAGAAGCTGAGCTCTCTGGAGCAGGACCCATTTGAACTGCGTGAGCAAAACACCAAGCACAACCTGTGCCTCCTCAATACAAATAAAGGCAGCAATCGTTTGTAATAAATTTATTTTATATATTGACGTACAGAGCTAAATTGAGCATATAATAAATAGCACCAAGCCAGTGAGATTTATTCTACAAAAACAAGTTTAATACAAAATGATTCCAACGCCTCACTTTGCACCCTACACCTGGACGGTTAAAAATAATAATAATAAAAAAAAGGACAACCCAAACCCCATAAGCATTTTAAGAAGGCCTAGAACTGTAGGCACTAGTKTTTGCAAGACTTTCTACAACAGCACCGGAGATCTTGTTGCAACATTCTCCAAGAATCAAGGCAGCCCTCATTTTATCCCCTACTTTAAAAAGAGAGGAAGCAGCTGGTTATCGTCTCCAAGGCAGCTGCTGAGTTTCCCTTTTTGCTCCAACACCCTACTTTTGCAACCAGAAAGACCATATGGGGATGAAGACGAGCCCCACGCAGGGTGTCTGGCACTGACGGCGCGCGACCTCCCGGCAGTAACGTGCTGGTTACGTGGGTTCACACGAACCGCTGGCTTCTCTCCGGGGGCTTTGGCAGCTCGTGCCACGGTGAGTGTGGTCCCTGCTGCCTCGGTGATGAGCGGGGCAGCAGCTCTGTGGTGCTGGGAGCAGCACTTCAAGAGCGTCTCTGCCCAGCCGAAGCTGCCGCACAACGGTGCTGTTCTCTCTGAAATAAACACTCCTTCGCTGGACATAAACAAACTTAAGTAACCAAATGATTATAGACACAAAATGCAGTGCCTGCAGCAGGAACAGAGGATTGATCACCGCTCCCTGGGCGGGTTGTGAGGCTGCAGGAAAATTAACCTGGCAACCCAAGCCCGTACGGAGGCTCCGCGCACGGTGCGGCTCTGCTCAGCCAGCACACACGCTGCAGCTGCCCAGGACAAACACGGACATTCAACCCTATAAGCCTTCGCAAAGCTGCTTGTGAACAGCTCATGAAGCAGCCCCTTCGGCTGCGGCCGGAAAAAGCCTTCCCTATCTTCCTATATGTCACTTTTCACCCCAGTCCCCTCCCTCCCCACAGCAAAGCGCAGAGATTGCAGACGTAAAGCGTCATCAGGGTCACAACGGTTCCTCCCCGCCACCCAACCCAGCCCCAACCACTCAAGGCACATCAGACTGCCCTTCCTCCAGGACCACCTGCCCCCAMGTTTTCCCTCCCTCCATTTTTAAAGGAGGAAGCAGCCAAACATTTTCCTCGTTAGGAATCCGTTAAGCGCTTTTGGCACCGTCTTTGTACTGATAAAATGCATCTCAACTGCCACCCAAATGCTTCCATGGGAAATGTCAGTCTTTTATTTAAAAACATTCCCGGCTGGACACTGCCACCGGTTGGCCTTCGCAGAACGGAGGTCAAATTCTAAGACAACCCTTGTGAGAGAGGCGCCGAGGCCCTCGCTATTACGTATGCTCTTGGTCTGCCTGCCTGTGGAAGCCAGATACCTGCTGCAAGGCAGATTTGGTGCAAAAWGGAGCTTCCCACCAGCTCAAGCCCATTCTTCCTTACCAGACAAGATTATTGCCCCTATGCTTTTTCTTTTTTTTTGTGAGTGTTTGTGAAGATTTTCTGGAGAGAAGAGCAGAGATGTGAACAATCCCCAACCCAAGGAGATGAGGACCTTGACCTGCTCTTTCCCATCGCCAGAAAGGTGTCCTTCTGCAAAGGTCCACATCAACAGCCTTTGCCCTTCTTTAGTGTTCTGAGTCCGAGAGGTAGGAAGGTTGAGTCCATCTCCACACCAGCATATCCTCTCCGGCCACTCTGTGAGACTCGGTCTGAATCCTCGACTCATTCGAAGCCAGGAAGTCCACAGCTCTGTCCCAGACCCGCTTCATTTTTTTCCTAGAAGAAACAACACACGAAAATACAACCACATCCTCATTGTGCCTTCCGTCTTACAGCAATTGTGGATGCTGACCAAGCTACTGCTCTCTTCTTCCTGCACAGACAAAAGGAGATWAGCTCCAAGGCAGAATTTCGCTTTAATTTCAGGCCAGGAGGTGAAAACACAACTTTTGCTAGGGGTGAAGGTGAGATCCTCTGCCAGTAGTACAGGAGATTGGTGACTGACTTCAATTTCAAATCTGATTCACATTGGAAAGAGACCCAGTTCACAAACTGCAAATTGCTCCAAATGCAAGAAATGAGTCTGCAAAGATGAAGTAGACGGCAGAGAGTGGCCAAGACCCAGGCTCCCCTCCCCAGCTCCATCAGCTGGGCAGCAACTACTTTGACCACGTTTCCTTTCARAAAAAGCAGCCATCTCGCTGAAACTCCTTTTCAAAGCTGCCTAAACTGGTAATTTTCCAGGCAAGCAACACGCAGCCACTTCAGAAGAGCCTCACGATACCCTATTCTACTCATGGAAAGGTTCATTCTGAAAAGCACAGCAGCTGCCTGGAGAACAAGGTAGGACAGCTGAGAAAGAGGACAGCATCCAGCTCGGATCAGCTGGAGAGAAAGTGAGGCAACTCCACGCCCGCGCAAAGCAAAATGCAATTACTGTGTGATAGAACAATGACAACACACCTGCGCACAGCACCGAGTATCAGCGCCACGACTGTCACATTAATCTGCAGCAGGTTAAGACACAGCCTGAGTTATGTCAAAATCCTTTATAAACTGAAAGGCCAGACAGATTTCTTCTCCTACTCCGGCTTCCCATCAGTGGCCTGCACGTGCTCTGTTACCCCCCAGCTGTGGGGCTGAGTAACATCATGCTGACAGCCCTCCTCAAAAATCAACCTCCAGCTCACCTGCTTTGCGGAGGGATGAGGCTGTCCCGCACGTGGAGGATGCCAACGTAGGGATAACGCTCCAAATTCCGCTCCCATTCCTTATAGTGGTCCTGGACAACAGCTGTGGGGGCAGAAGGAGGACAGTGAGACACCTCAGCATTGCAGACAGGGGAACGTGCTACTTGGCTTAGAGTTACTGCCGGCTACCTATGATCTTCTTCACCATCTCATACATGGCTTGTTCCTCCTCTGCCATCTTCCGCCAGCGATACTTAAGGAAGATCAGGATCCCCCAAAGAGTTAGCAGACCTACGAGAAGAATAAAAACAAACGTCAAATACTGCCACATAGTCTCTTGCTGGATGCCACCTATAACTGATACTGCCCCCTTTCCAAGGCAGCTTCCACCACCTGACACCTGGGGCCCGCTTGGAACTGAATCCCAACAGTTCACTTGAGGCTCAAGGTGGTAGCTGCCCTCCACAAAAGCCTCAGCACTGATTGTGTCTGCAGCAGAAGAGCGTGTGTGTGTGTGTGTGTGTGTGTGTGTGTGTGTGTGTGTGTGTGTGTGTGTGTGTGAAGAGCTGGTCAAAGGGCCTCATCACGGGCTTCCTTCCCCTCACCAGAAACCTCAGGACAACCACAAGGCTCTAATTCTCCAAATCCTAGAGCCATCTCTTTGCTAGAGGCCTCCCCCACAATAATCACTTAGAACTGTCAAGCTCCGCTGCTCTGAAAATAGGTGCTTCAAAAGGAAATGAAGTCCAGGGCTCCAGCCCAGAACTCAGCCTTGACGAAGGCCCCAATTACGACATCAGTTAACATTAATATCTCAGCCTCTGCAATAAACACACCTATCCCCTTTCCCTCCCACCTCGCCCGGACGGATTATAAACCCTTCCAGGCAACACTCATCTCTCRTTACCACCTATCTCAGTAAAGCCTCTGTCTCAACTGAGGCATGACAGACTTTTGCAGTACAGTCCATAACACTGAAATGCTACAGGTCAGAACCAGAGGCCAGAAGACTTAGTAGCTTAGTCCAAGWAAAGGAAGAGAAACCAAATCTTCTAGGCAGGCTAAAATACTCATTTTGCAGAGCACAGTAATGGGTGCTTGAGGAACACTCAGAAGGCTAATCAACTTGTCGATTTAAAATAAGTGTTAAGCACTCACAGCACAAGAGTGGGTCTATGGGTCTCTCTGCTACCTGTGCAAAGGTTAATTAGAAATTAACTCATCAGCAGATTTATTTCACCTCAACTAGYAATTTCATATGGCTGGGAGAATGTGTGTGTGCAGGCGTGTTCATCTGTACTGGGGAGGGCAGAGGCTGSTTATTAACACTAAAGACTTACCCCAGAAAAACAGGAGGAGATTCATAACGGCAGTGATCACYGCCCGCTGGAATCGGCAGCCCAGCCCCATCTGAGGGTGGGCTGATTCCAGGCAGACCACGTCCTCCACCGTGCTGATGGGTTCAGAAGGGTCTCTGCCTTTCAGCCTAATGGGAAGAGGCAGAAATTCTTCACTAAAAGACACTTCAACTACAGGCTTTAATCAAGAGAGGGAAAACAGACTGCAGAGGCAGTAACWTTTTTGGTATACCACATAGAAAATACACCACATCCTTGCAGCTCCTCTTTCCAGAATATTTCAGAACCAACTGCTTAGCAAGGAATGGATATGGCTTTAGAAAAGGCAGCAGGGCTGGAACTCCCACTGGTAAACTGAAGTCTCCCTCTGCAGACTCTCTGGCAGCACCTCTCAGTGTGCAGAAGATTAAACTTTAAATTGGATTCCCACCTCCCAGCATACAGAAATGGAAATGTTTACTGAGTCACTCATCAGCACTTGCAGGGAGCAGCTGAGGGGGACTGCACAAGTCCGTGGAGGTTGCACTGTTTTCCTCAGTCTGGATGAGCACAAACAGTTTAGCTAGAGAAGTGAAAACACATCAGCTGTATCTGCAGCAGAAAACAGACACACCCTTGGCAAGCAGTCGTGGCAAGGCTGATAGCACAGCCTCCTCGCACCCACCTGCTGCGCTCGATGTGCTTTTAGCTCGCTGCTTTATACATGCACCTACACTGATGTGGTTTCCTTATTAGATACTCTAAGCCAACAGGCATCAGTAATCCAGGCGAGCCCCATCGGACTGGGAGGAACTGGACTAAAAGGGATTTTAATTTTTAAAACTACTAATTTGCTCTGGGTTGCAATGAATAGACTATTAGGCATTGTTCCATTTTCCTACTATGAGATCAATTTGGTTACTGAATTCTACAGTAACCAAAGACACTCAATTGTTTCCCACCTCCTCATCTTATTCACAATCCATGTTGCAGGAAAACGTTTAAAATGTGCAACAGAAGCACCCTGTGCAGTGCTCACTTCAGATCTGCCTCTCCGACTAGCACCTAGGAAAATAACCTCAAGCACTGTTTGCTAAAATGCCACCTGCAGGGTTTTAAACATGCTCAACACCCGTTCTGCGCGACACACAAGCGTCTTGGAAGTGGATCCATTTGGGGAAAGGCTCGTAGAATTGCTAATTATGAAAATAARGCCGACATTACGTATTATCACATGCCTCTTGAACAGGGCTCCTGTAGAAAAATATGCATTTGAAAACTCTGAATCTCAACCCACTCACAAATCCAAGCTTGCCACCAAGGAAACAGCATCCTGTCCTGGGACTTTACCACATACCAAGAGCCAAAGCAGCAGACACTCTCTGACCACTGAATCACAGTAACTGCTACAGAAATTAAGGGAAAATAAAGCACTAGGAATTATTGCAAGCAACACCCACAAAGCCTAGTGTTACTGTTGTTACAAGTCATTTAATCAGAGACACAATTAGCAATGTTAAATGCAAACAAACGTTTGATTTTGTTAACACAGAGTGGAGGCAGGCAGCATACACTTCCCAAAAGGAGATATCCAGAGTCTGCAGACTCTGGATAAGCCTTTCATTAAGTAATGACCTTAATGTTATACTATTCACTTGAAGAAGTTATTATTTCTGCAATTTCTCATGCGAAGTGACTAGTAGCCAAGAAACCATAGAGAAAAGCCCTTCCTGTGACTGCCCAACAGCCTACACAGTCAGTGGGAGTCCTTCCATTCATTTTATTATATACTCTATTTTCTGTCAGGAAAAACAACTGTCAGTACAGAAAAGATACAACTCAATGACTATTTCCCTCTATTCCTCACAGGGATTGGTCMCAATGGATCCCAGAACACTATCTATCAAATCCAACTCCTCAGACCACGGTTCAGTGCAGTGTTCTCTGGCCAACAGCAGTACCGAGTAGAAAAGTTGTCCAGGGAGAAGTGTTTGAGTAGGTGGGAAAGTTTAAAATGCAGTAGTCACAAGACCATGGAAAGGACACCAGGACTAGCATTGCTAAACTTTGCAGTAAACATGACACAAAGGTTGACAGCCACAAGCAGCCAGRCCTTCAGATTTATGTTTCATCTGAAAGACGGTGCTTTTGTGAACACAATGTCCCCTACGGCAAAGGTCGGGACAGATTTAGAAGGAATATCCTCAGTTGCCAGTTTTTGCTGTAGGACTTTATTTTCTATTTGAAAGTTGTCCAGCCCATACTGACAAAGCTGACCCCAGATTATCTCAGGAAATCTATTAAGAGAGGCATCATAGTTTTTCAAGCACACACAGGATGGCAAATTACATCACCCCGACCAACACAGACAAGCACAAGGGGCTTCCACTTACCTTATTCCTAAATCCTTGCTACTCTTCAGTACCCATTCCAGGGCAGCCTCAAACTTCTTATGTGAACTAGCAGTTACATTCTGCATGGGAGAATCCAAAGGATTAGCTCTCCATTCATTTAAAATACAGCAATAACATTATTTTGTTACATTAGTGGGAGAATTCATTTTATGTAGTCAGTCCCTAGGTTAATTCTTATCATAATCCTGCAAAGTGGAASAAGAAGAAACTAAATCTGGAGGTCGGTCTGGACTAAAATCTTATGACTATGGTAGATGATGCATGAAGCATGCTGTAAAATAACACTGTCCCTGGATTGCTAAGACTATCCACTAAATACAACATAATCTTACTGACAGTTTACCATGAAAGAAATGGAATGTTAGATCAAAGCAGTCTGTCTTCTGACACTTTGAAGTATGGAAAAATCTTTCTCCTGCTCAGCCCTCAATCCAGGGAAATTTCTGGTTCCAGAAGACTGATGACTACAGTGAAACAACAAMCCATTAAGTTAGATTTATAGGGGCTGAATCAGATGTAAGAGAAGATTATTTTCAAAAGAACTGCTGAGAACAGAACTGCCCAAAGGGGAAGCAAGAGATATGGGGAAGAAAAAAAAATCAAAACAGGATGAGGAAGTAAAACAGATGGTGAATTGCTTTAGTATCTATTATTTATTGCCTTTTAAAAGACTAAGCACTATGTTATAACAATAGGTGTTCAAAGCCTACTCACCATCACGTGATCYCTTGCTTCACCAACCCAAATGCATTTGCTTTTTAGATTCTCAGGATTTCCACACTCAAAATTACCTGGTAAGAAAGTTAAACMGATAAAAATCATTTTAGAAAAAAGCCCTCAAACAGTTCAGAAATACACTTAACTGTCTGGAAATGCCATCCTTTAAAAATCAGCTCCAGCTCCGGGCAAAACAACTACAAGGCAAGATTTACGTTGTAGGCAGATAATCTTATGACTATTAATAAAATGCTCAACCACTGTATAGAGGTTGGATAAAGGCAATCAAACCTCACGCATCAGCGCACGAACCACTCAATGCAGGATCCGGGGGAGTGGGAGAGGAAATATTTCTTCCCTGACCAAGGACATAACTGCCTCTCTGACTTAACACCCTGCAAAGGTAACTCTTCCATCAGGCATCAAAGGCAGTAATGCTGGAGTTAAGGATCAGCATTCAAAAATGCTACAAAGGAGGCTACCTCCCAGCTCCATCTCCTACCCAGGCACATAGATACCAGCCAGAAACTCAGGCTTCTAAATCTCATTTCATAAAGATGACTAAACAAATGTGTCAAGAGACTATGTAAAACTGATGAAGTTACACAGGTGAAGTCTGATTTGAAAAGRTTTGGAAATTCAGTAAGATTCCAGTGCCTAAAAGACCCAGTCTTCTTCATATCTGAAATCTTCTAGAACATGGAACGTAGGCATTCCCAATGATTAATGTTACTACGTAGGTTGCTGAAAAATAAAAGTATATCCATTGAACTTCTAGCAGCCCATTCYATCATGAAGTACTAGTTATGGATTGGATTTCCATATATCTAGTAGAAAAAGGCAAAAGTACCGAGTTCAACTAGCTCCTGAGCTACGCAAGCCTGTTACACCCAGCAATGAAGAGATGAGAGAGGCACTCCTAAAAGCAGTTACCACATTTTAGCMGAGAGATGGCAATTTCTTAAGTCCTTCCAACTCCATTTGTAAGAGTAYATCAGTTAATGCTTACTGACTCCAAGTTATCTTGAAGACAGTTTCAAGATGCAGGTAGAAAAGGACCATAAAGCTGAATATTTGTACCTCAAATTCCCAATATATGAAGAGCAAATAAGGACCACTCCAGAAGAGCACAGTGATATCAGTGCATTAGCCAAGCACTACTCAGATTAAAAATAAACTCATCTTTTTTTTTATTTTCCTATTACCTGACTTTCCCAGAGCTCTTCAAGTGGAACTCACTGTTCCATGAACTCCTCTCTTCAAAATAAGGTTATAAGTGTCCAGACAGCTGGGACAGGCAGTTTGCTGAATGTTTTTAAGCGCCTTATAATGACAATTGCAACTTACCAGCTTGTATTGACAAGTAGTTATACAACTCGTGCAGCATGTTCATTATAATCTCCTTCTGTTGAGCTTGACAGAACTGAAGGACAGAGACAGGTAACAAACATCAATAGGCCAGCAGCAACACTGTTCAGACTAGCCAAAATTACGAAAATAAAGTAGCAGAAGGGGTTTACTCAGTTATGCATCACTTCCCTAGTTCAAATGAAATGCTTTGCTGCAAAGATCTGCACTTTCTGAGTCAAAAGCTGGCTAGCACATCCTTCAAAGTGCCACCAACTCCCACGTGCCACACAAGCCAGGGCTGCAGCTCCAGCAGCTGGAGGAGCGGGTCCCCTCACGTAGGCTGCAGATTGACTCCGGAAAAATCACAAAAAMAAACAACCATAACTCTGCATCCAAAGTTTTCCTAATAATATATTAGGAAAAAAAAAATCAGGACCATAAAACAACATAAGAATTCGGAATTAGTTGTATTAAATCATGTGTTGTTAAGGCTGAACGCAGGTACAGCCTCTTCTGCAAACCAGTATCAGTAATGCTACACCTATTACAGAAATGGATTTTTCAGAGCCTTGAACACAGTCCTATTTAATCGGGTTTATTAATTCCAACTCAGCAAATCAGAACTTTTTCTAAAAAATGACAGAACTAATAATTTTACAGTGATGCTGATACCAGTGAAAGCCACCTAGTATAATTACTCTTCTAAGAGATTTCCCTATCCACGGTATTTTAAGATAAATAAATGTACGCTTACATCATCTGTTCTTTTGTCACAATCCACAGGCAAGAGATTAACTACGAGAAAGAAGGAGAAGGACGAGTTAGTTAGCTGCAAAACAAGGGCTTTGATCAAGAAAGTAATTATGTGCTTAAGAAAGGGTCTACTTCGGAGCCTAGTTCTGCTACTCTTAATCTCACTACACAGCACCTAGCTATGCAAATGGTGCATTCAAAGCACTCCTTTGAAAGCTGCACTGAAAACAAATAAAATGTCCTCTGGACCAGGGTACAAGTGATGAAACCACATAAAAATTGTGGTCTGAATGTCCCAACAGCTCCTGCTTACACACTACCTGCCCCGTCACACTGCAAGTTTGCATGGGTCTTTGACAGTCTAGCAGAGGCATTTTTGCAGGTCACGATCACTTGATTTATCACTGTGATAAAGGAGATTTAAATCTACTCAGGGCAAAAGCAGAGGATCTAATTCAGCCAAAAGAGCTGTCAGTTTGGCAGTTTATTGCTTTGTGTTTAATAGCSATTCCTCCCCCCAAAAATCAGATATATATCACCCACAGGTCTATGACACAGCACTTTCCACTAATCTTAATTACCTGAGAATGTAAAAATTTACAGCTGGACTGCAAGATTTCTTGCTTCAAAATAACATTGGCTTAGAAATATCTAACAAAATCTAACAGGTGCAGCAGAAATTCACAACAGGGATATTGGCCAGTTTTGTTTCGACTTTKGAGAAAACAAGAAACAACCTCCTGAGACTGTGCAAATGCACAAGCACAATACTATATAGTGAGTTTATCAAGACTCACACCTTCCAAACCATCCCAAACCTCTTCTTTCAGTTCCAAGACACAAAGTGTCAATATTTCTCTTTGCTCTGTCTTAAACACAGGGTGATGGGAAAGTCCCATCTCGTTTCCTTTCAAACCACCCTTGGAAGCACAAGGGTACCCGTTCCAACATGCTGCTTGCAGATGGGRGCAGGAGAAAGGACAGCAAACGGCTCTGCTGTGCAGAGGCTGACCCAAAAACGTAACGAGCAATTATGTGGACGTTAGATTACACAATGGGCAACCATAAATACATCCTCAGCCTAGTGGGTATTTCACTCTCCGTAACACCCATGGTTTTGAAGAACTGGAGGCCAAATTCATTAGAATAGGAAYACACCTGATTTGCTTTCCACTATAACAAGGTTTCCCATGGGCAAGGGGAGAGGGAAATGGGGACAGGAACAGAGATGTCAAGTTATGGCAATGAAAAAGGGCGATAAATCTGATGGAGATGGAAGGAAGGCAAAAGCAAGGCGAGAACACAGCTTAAAAGCACAATTAAAGCAGCACACGTACAGCTCTCCTCTGTCCTGTCAAGCCAGCCCGATCCAACCATCTTGACCAAGAGGATGCCCAGGAAGATGACGAGCAGCACGAAGCTGGCCAGGCAGAGGAACTGCGAGAGGTAGAACTCGAGGCCTCTGCCCTTGCCGTCCAGCCGCGGCCTGGGCGCCGAGCGGCACAGCGGACTCCGGGCCGTTATCCCCTGTCCCGCTGCTGTGGCTCCCCAGCGGGCGCCCGACGCCACCGCCGCGTCGCCCGCCGTCCTCCACGGGAACCTCCGCGCCAGCCCCGCTCCCAGGCCGCTGGGCTGGGGCTCCCTTGCCGCCTCCCTGCGCTCACTGGAGCTCAGGCCTCCTTCCCCTCGCCCGAAACGGGCCTGGTGACCGATGCCCCCCAGCGCGGCAGAGTCGGCCCAGTGGGAGCCGGGCGCCACGTCGCCTTCGCGCCTCCACGAGCYGGCCGAGGAGAACCCCCTCCTTTCCGCCGGGGCCTCCCATGGGGAGCGGGAGCCCAGGCTGCCGGCGCCTCCTGCCCAGGGGCTCCCGGGGAGCAGCCCTTCTCCGGAGGGCGCTTTGCCGCCCGGCTCCCTGCTCCTCCCCGGGGATGAGCCCCAGGGCGCGGGGGAGCTCAGCCCGTCCGAGGGGGCCCCAGAGCCGGCCCCGAGGCCGAGCCCGCCGCCCCGCTCAGCGGCCACGTCCCAGCGCGCCGCGGAGCCGCCGAGGTCGTCGAGCGGCGGCCGCGCGCTCAGCCTCTCGCCCCGCTCCGCCGACAGGCCCCAGCGCGCAGCGGGGCCCCCCACGGCGTCCGGCCGCGAGCCGAGGCCGCCGCTCCTCTCCACGGACGCCTCCCAGTGGGACGCGGCGCTCGGCACCCGGAGCCCATCCGGGGAGGCCGGGCCGAGGCGGCCGCCCCGCTCGGAGCCCCAGTGCGGCGAGGGGCCCCCRAAGGCGTCGAGCGCCGCGGACGGGCCCCGGCGGGATGGTGAGCCCAGCGCGCCGCTGGCCGCCCCCCAGCGAGACGCGGGTGGCCGCCCCGCTGTGGGGCCGCCTTCCTCCTCATCATCGTCCTCGTCCTCGTCGTCGTTGTCGCTGTCGCCGCCGAAGGCCGGGCGCGGCGCGGCCTGCTGCGGCCTGCCGGGGGAGCGGCCCGGGCTCGTGGCGGCGCCGCGGGGGCTGCGCTTCGCCGCCGCCGCCTCGGCGCGCAGCCGGCCGAGCCTCTTGGCGTAGACGCTGCGCGTGGTGTCCGTGATGGGCCCCGGGCGGCAGCCGAGCGCCAGCAGCTCCCGCCGCAGCTCCGTGTCCGTCAGCTCCGCCATGGCCGCGGCCCGCGCCGTAGCTCCCGGCCGGAAGCGCCCCGCGAGCAGGGAATTGCCGCCGCCATCTTGGGAGGGGCTCGCGGGCCCTCTAGGGCAGCCATGTTGGGAAGGTCGAGGAAAGGCCTCCCGACATCTTGTGAGGGCAGTGAGGCTGGTTCCGCCATGTTGGGGAGGTCAATCCTCCCACTTCTCCCACTCTCCGAAGGAGAATGGTGCCTGGAGGCAGCTGGAGGGAGGAAAGGACGAAGGATAAGGGGGAAATGGAGGGGGCAAAAGCAGCCTCAGCCTCTGGGAGTAGCCACTGCAGCCCCTAATCACCCTAGAGCAGCCCTGCTTGTGCGAGGGGCTAGAGCAAGCGAGGAGGGTGGACACCGCTGGCCCTCGCTTGTGCCAAACTGTGCCCGGTTTTGACACATATGGGGACATTTATGAGGAGAAAAGAGTGTCTTTCCCGGGCACCTGCCACCTCGTGACACACACTTCCCTTCTCCCTGCAGGCGAAGCAGCTGGAGCTTCGCCGCCGCCTCCGGCAGCATCAGGATCTGGGGCCCAGGGATATTTGCTGGGGAAGGAGGTTCCTTACGTATTTGCAGCTTAAAAAAAAAAAAATCCAAAAAATCAAGTGTCAGCTTGGAAATTTATTTTGGCACGGCTCTCATGTACGGTAACCGCTCTCTTTTCCCTGCTTCCGCCCATACAGAAGGCCGTGACAGCGGCTGAGACGCCATGCCGTGACACCGGGATTCAGCTCGGGGCGCCCAAGAGGCYGTGAGGAGCGCGCGATTCCCGCGGCACGGAAGAGCCTCCCGCGGCGCGGGACGTGGCGACGGCCCCGGGAAGCGCTCGGAGCCGCTCACCCGACGGGACGCCGCGTCCTGTGCACGCTCACCGAGCGGGGGCCTCTTCGGTCTTAATGGATGCGTTGAATACGAAGCGAGCCCGGCCCTCCTTTCACGCTCGCTTCGCTGTCATGCCCTCCTTGTAATTCAGGGCATCGGACAAAGCTCTGCTTGCTCTTCCWGGTTTCTGCAAGAAAGCAGCAACAAAATACACCGAGATTTGTTAATCCGGTTAGCAACAACGCATATCCACTTAGCAGAGGCCGGGGAGCCTATTAAAAGAGCATACTCYGTTCCGAGGGGACGCGCGAACGTGCTAAGTTGAGCCTCCCCTGCTCGCTAACTGCAAACTGTGACTGACAGCTAATAATTTGGAGTGGAGTCTAATGTAAATACGGAATTAGAATGTGCTCTGAGCACACCGTTGCTGTAAGCTCACGGCTTGGAGGCAGTTTGGAGAAGCTCTGCCCAGACCTGGGGACGCGTGCTGCCATCCAAGCCTGARCTTGATATCGTGGATCAAGGGAATCCCCCTTGGTTTGGGGGAAAAACAAACCGAACCARCAACGCAAGCAGAGAAGCCTTCAGCTTCTTGCGTTTGTGGAGATCAGGGAAGTTATACCAGGATGGAGCTTGACCCAGCGTTGCTGCTAGATGACCTTCCGAAAGGGAAAGGAGAACCTGGCAGTGGTGCTGGAGAACTAGARGGAAAAGCTTTGATTGCAGAAGATTTGCAGAAGGGAGGTCGGTGGTGCTGACACTCCACAGGAAGAGACGACCCTTCTTTGTAGAGAGAAATCAGCTCCTCCTCTCCCTCTCCTCCTCGCAAGACAACCCTCTGGGAACATCCCTACCGTTGATGGAGCTACCATTCATGGAGCAGCACAGAAGACAGCCCTCTGTTTGAGAGGCGACAGAGCCTGGAGCCCTATGGACGAGCGCTTGATTCGTCCTGTTGTGCTGCCCACAGTGTGGGCGATGATCCTCACGGTGGAGTTTCTGGGGTGGGAAGGGCTCTAGCTCCTGCTCTGAGCAGCCTCCTTGGTTATCCACGTGGCTCTGGGCGGTGGGGAAGGCTGCCAAGGGTGAGTGCAGGCCGGTTGGAAACGCTCTGCTGATGCAGAGAGCTTGTGATGCTCGGAGGTGGCTCCSTGTGGAAAGCCAGTTCCCATCCACTGGGCAGCTCTGGAAAATCTCGGCTGTAAATATCCTGAGCTGGAAGTGGGAAGAGGGGACAGCAAGGAGGGGACAGCCTCCGCTTTTCCTGCCATCCTAGCAGCTGCCTTCGACTTGCTGGCTGTGACTCAGTGGCAGCACGGGAAGAGGAGGAGTGCGGTGCCTTCTGCCTCTCCTCCCGGAGCACAGGACAGCTTGGAAAGCAGAGGGGTAGGACTAGAGCCTCACAGTCTTCAAAAGGCCCCAGAAGAGGAAAGCACCCCCAGAAAACAAGGCAGAGAATGAACCTTCACCCCCGTGCCCCAGGGGATGCTGGAAGAACTGCAAGTGCATCCCCCTGCCTTTYATCCCATGGCATTTGGATGGCAGGCCTGCGTATGTCACCAGGGAAAGTGTCAAATCTTATTTGGGCACTGGTGGTGCCAATTGAACAGCCTGCCACTCACAGGCACAGCACAGGTGTGACCCAAGAACGCTGCTTCGTGTCCTCCTGATCGTATGTCATGTCCTCAGCCAGCCTAGCTTCTTATTAGGTTAGACACTGAACAGAGTTGGTGTCTCATTCCTTCTTTTCTTGCTTCCTCCTCATTTCTCTGCCKGTTTCCCCCCACAGTTCACGTGTTCATCCGGCCTCAAAACCCTGCAGAGGGAGGAGGAGTGAGATGARTATCTGTCTTCATTCCCATCCCTCCCGCTCTCTGAATTTGGAGGGAATTTGCTTCCGAAAGCGAAAGGTTTAGTGGCCCATTTGGACAGCACAGCTCTGGCTGCAGGTTCATATGACCTCATTTATAGCTGGGTCAACTGAAAAGAGCCACTGACACATCTGAGGGCCAGAATAAAATCAGACCTCTGCTGCTCTGGTGCAGAAATGGCAGTTTGCCCTGGTCAAAAAGTGCTAGCAGAGAGAAGACCACCCAGCAAATCCACATTTGTGGAGCTCCTCTGTGGAAGTCTCCACAGCAGTCGCCCAACCATCAGCCCAGTGGGAAACAATCCAGGAAGCAAATCTCAGCTGCTCGTATTCACTTGCTTATTCAGTGTCACTGGGCAATGTTCCTTCCCAGGCACCACAGGGGACCCGTCAGCGAGGGAAATCCCTTCCCTTCAGTGACAGAGCTGGGCGAAAGAGGAAGACGTAACGAAAGCTCTGACGTGGGGTAAGGGGTTTTTAGAAGTTTGCCCTTCGCTGAGAGACTGTCCTTGTTTTCCTATGGCAGGAAACCTGGGATAAGGGTTTGGATCTGTCAGGATGAATGAGCCAATAGCTGCTCCTTTGCTGCAATCAGCCAGGTCTGTGATCTTGCTGGACAGTGTCGTAAATGGGGCASAGCTCCCATGACTTCCTAGCCTCATCTCCAAGGGTATCACTCATCATGCCTCCCCTGGAGCCTGCTTTGCRCTGGCTGAGCTTCCAGCCCTGCAAACCTTCATTTTCAGCCTAATGGGATGTGCTATTTTCTGTCTTCCTCCTGCTCACACTCATTCGCTAGTGAATTCAAAGCTCAACCTGCCTTGGCACTAATCCCTGCAAACTTCCAGTTACATTCAACTGATCAGTCCGTGTGGTAGGGACAGGCCTTTGAAGCATATGTTAAAGCTGGAACCCCCTCCTTGCTGGATGTTGCATTATACATTGGCAGATTTCTTTCTTCCTGAGGGATGGCTTTCAGCAGAGGAGCTAGAAGCCCATATGTGCTGTTCTAGCACCAACACAGCTATTTAAGTGAGCCACAGTGAGAACAGAATTTATGGTGAGGTGGGGGGGGGGATAAAACTGGATTGGAATTGGCTATACTCATATACATACCCTTGGTCTCAGGGCTCTTACTTTACATATGTTGGCTTTTCTGCTGCCAGTAGAGAAGAGCAGTTCTAAAATAAGCCCAAGGTTTGTAAATGGAGAGCAATATGTTCCAGTGGGATTACGATGTCACATCTCGGGGCAGTGATAAGGCTGGACCTCCGTGTTCTACATCATAGCTATCCTTTGTGGCACTATTTAGATTTATATAGTATGTGAGATCAAGAAGAGGTTAAAAATACAGGTAGGAAGTGCAAATGAGGACAGTGGGGTTCTCCTGGCAGTGCAGGAAGGGGCAGGGAGCCAAGTGGGGACAGGCTGGTCCAACACCCACACTCCTCTTGATGGCTTCGTGTCACCGGTTTGGCTGGGTGATCCTCGAAAATCTTTGTCTCAGTTTCCCTCTTTGCCAAAAGCAGGAACTAAAACTCATTAGTCCATGAAGATTAGTTACTCAAGCAGCGCAATGTGCATTCACTTCTCAGAAAAGTGATATTCTCTAGAACTGGAAACCCTGCCTCTCCTTTCCCACACTTGGTGCTTGCCATCTGGCTGAGAAGCATGTGGAAAAAAGACACAAATCCTCCCTTTAATTATACTGCGCATTTTATTATCTCACCTCAGATTTTGCTGTTAATCTCTTTTACAGATTTCATTTACATAAGTGGAGGCCTTTAGCTTCAGCAAGCTGCACAGCTTTCTCTTCTGATTCTGCAGATATCAGTAAGCTAAAAAGAAAAGAAGAAAGAGCGAGTGTCCTTAGATTTGTCATTCAGTCTTTGCTAGGTTTTATGTACTGTTTCCTCCTCCTCAACTCTTCACCTAAAAATCCATAAGACAAATTAACACAGCCAAAGCAGAGTAACAACTCCCGCAGGAATAATAGAGACCCTCCTATTAGAGACATTTAAGCCCAGATAAGACAAAGCTCCAGGGATAAATGATAACCATTCCACAACCCCAAGTCTGCAGATCGGAGTAACTAGAGCATCTTGCCCCTGCATTTCTCCTTTTGCAATTCCCATAGAATAAGATCAAAGCCCGGAACAGATTTGTTAGCACTTGACACTTCAAAATGCAGCCAGTTCTGCTCGTTTCAAGCCCTTGTCTAAGGGGAAAGGTGCTCAGAACTGCTCTGCACCCAACATCTTCATCGGATCCAACCCGAGCTGCCTTGYGGGTGTAGCCCACATCATAAACTCTCTTGGAAATTGCACCCTAAACCCTGAGGTCTTTTGAGGGAGGAGGAGCAGGAAGGCAGCGCTAGGGAGAGCCGCTGAGGAGGGCTGTGRTGCTACTAGAAGTCAGTATCAGCTTGAGGGCACATGCAGGGCCCCTGAAGACAGTGCAACCTTCCCAGGAAGGTGCATGCGTGAGAGAGGGCAGGAGTATCTGAGGCCTCTGCAAAGTGAGCAAACATGACACAAAAGCCCTTCTGAGGAATATAAATATCTCCATGATGATGAGCTGGTGAGAGGAAGGAGAGGCAGAATTCCCCAGGCAGAATTCGAGCTTCTGACAGTACCGTCTGGGGTGTCCTGTAACATCTCCGCTAGCAGTTTCTCCAGGACATCTTGGTACTTTTCCAGCTGCCTTGAGGTGAGCAGCATCCCAGCGTTGGCAGGAATAGCTAACTGTGGAGGAAAGCGGAAAAAGTCCGTGGGAAAAGCTGAGAGGAAGAGAAGATGGTTTGTTGGGGACAGCCACGCTTTGATTCCACTTTGCTAAAGCTATTAGAGGGTCCAGCCCCAATTTGAAGGCAAGATGACAACCCTGAGTTTGGGGAATTGCAGCATTTTCGAGGCAGCCCCTTGTAGTGTCAATCCARTCTTGCGCTGTTCACAGTGCTGCTTTTCATGCGTATGGGCTGACTCAGAAACACAGATAAAGGCACCTGCTGGTAACAGACCTTAAACGAGAGTCATTTCTGAACCATATAATCCCCCACTCTCTCCCACCATCGCTATCACATTTCCTGATGCTGATGAAATATCCTGCACTGGTAAGGGCTGAGGGGGAGACACTGTCCTGCCGCCAGCTTTGCCTATTTGAGGCCAGATGCAGCTCAGAGGTACCCAAAGTGAAGTTGTTCTGGGCATGGCTGAGGGCACAGGATGGCTTGTGGTCGCAGTGAGGGGTTAGACCCTGGAATGTGTCTCTTTTTTAAAGCATTGAGCTGCTTGAATCCTATTATTGGTTGTTGGTGTACCACGTTTGTGAGAGCAGCTGCCTATTAACCTGCGTTTTGGCCTAGTTCCAGCCTAGCTAGTCACTGTGCCTGTCCCGCTGAGCCCCTCCTGCAGTTCAGACTGGACCCACGTGCTCCTTTTGATGGGACACAGAGGCTGTGCTCCCCGCAGAAGTGGCTGCATTGACAGCGCGAGACCGGAAAAACACTATTTTCAGACTTGGCTGGTCAGGTAAGTGTGCCTTTGAGGGCTTAGACTGGCACTTAAATCCTTAAAATCGAGAATTTTCTGCTCTATATACAGGCTTTGGGGGTGTGGGTGTTTGCACTCAGGTTTTTAAATAAGGTCTTCCCAGTGCAAAGCATTGTGAGTGGTGCTGGACAACTGATGCCAGAGCTGGGCAAAAAGGTGACAAGTCAAAACCTGACCTGAAGCAGAACTGGAA
This sequence comes from Eudromia elegans, assembly GCA_003342815.1. Taxonomy (NCBI): domain Eukaryota; kingdom Metazoa; phylum Chordata; class Aves; order Tinamiformes; family Tinamidae; genus Eudromia; species Eudromia elegans. The sequence continues at coordinate 1,385,732 of PTEX01000133.1, read as the reverse complement.
ATTACTGACTTACATTTGACCGGTGTTTACTGRGTGGCAAATGAAAAACCACACGTTGCTTTCATCTTTCCTGTGCTAAGAGAGAGGCCAAGTGGGTCTAAAGGGTRACCAGGCTTAATTATCTTGTAAATATACAAGCTAATTTAAAGGCTGAAKTTATCCCTTTCTCTGGTGCAACCTCGCTGAGTTCCCTGGTAGAGCTGGCAGGAAATGGGTGTTATTCTTTCCTATTGATTAGGAGATCCCTAATAGCACCCACTCTCCTCTTGCATGGCACCATCAGCCACATATCCCTAGCCACATCCTGTGAGATGGCTCTGGAGCAAYTTGGCCCTTGGATCCTTGCAGATTCCTTAGGGTCCCAAGTTTTCCCTTACCTGGAGGGTCCTGGCCTTGCTGACGTCTTCTGCTCTGGCTTGCTCAGAGGAGCCTTGCTCTTCCAAGTGCTGCAGGGAGCTCAGGGATTTCTTCTGCCCCTTGTTCCTCTCCTTTTCCTGGAACCCCCCCCAGGAAAGAGCAGAGGGGGCAGTGCTGCTGCGCCGCAGCATCGTGACAGCACCAAACCCGCTCTGCGTTTAACCTCCTCTCGAGGAGAGGCAAGGATGGCCGTGCTCCCTACAAGGAGCAGTTGCTCAGCAGTGAGCGGATGGGCCTTGGAAACAAAATTTCTCAGCAGTGTCAATGGATGGCACCGTGCAGGGGAAGCTCCCCTGGATGGTGTTTAAGGGGAGGATGCCAGTCTGCGAGGCTGCCTGCCTGGCACCTTTCGACAGYGTTAGTTTTGCATCAAAAGATAAAACATCCTCCTCTCTGCACATCCCAGAGGTGACAACCATCTGGAGGATGGTTAATTATTTGTTACAACAAAAAGACCCAGCTGAATGGTGAAGGGAGGCTGCAAATTCACTTTAAAAAATGCGGCCACTGGCATGGAGGAAAGACAAAACAAGAGGCAACATCTGCAGACAACCCATGCGGGGCTTTCAGTCCTCATTTAAAGGGTTTGAGCTCTTTTTGCACTCTCACATCTTGAAGGTTTCATCTCGCTTGGCTTTGTGCTTACGAGTTACCTGCATTTTCCGGAAGTCGCTCTGGGTGAAGAAGGGCAGGAAACCTTCAGCCTGTTCAGCCAGCAGAGCCACCATGTACACCACGAGCAAAGCAGCCACCGCTTTCTTGGAGACCATTGTGAAGGCCTGAACAACACAGGAAAAGAGGGACTGTGGTGATAATGAAGAGGGCTATTAGAGAAATCACGTTGGCTTTTGATCAGCTGCCGTCTCATTTAGCCAGCRGCTAGCTATAGGTATATTTGCTCTTCCAGTTGCTCCGGGGCTGAGAATAGAAGTGCCTTGACTGTCAATTCTGTCAAACCGCTTCTTGCAAACCGATTTGTTCTTGGGCAACAACCCCAGARACTCGAAGCCCAGCCCATACAGTAGCTGGAAAGATTGACTTTTGCTGAGAGCTTTTCTCCCCGGCAGTGGGACCCAACAACCCCATGCAGCCACAAGCAGGGAGAGCAAAAYCCTTCACAGGGCTGTTCTGTTAAATTTTGTTTTCATATTCCTAACCACCAAAAAGCTACRTTAGTGGATTAGTGGATTTAATAGCCTTCATTGGATCCAAGCGAGCTGAGAACAGCATTTGCCAGCCCTGCACCATAGCAGTCTAGTAGAAAGGCTTTAAAAACTACCTTGTGAAGTGATTTAGCAGTGACTTTACATCAGAAGGGGACTTACATAAACATTAAATGCTCTCTTTAAATATTAAAGTATTCTCTCTGGACGAATTTAATGAAGTCAGGTCCCGCAACTTAACTACTCTACCTGGTTGGAGCCTGATCCTTAATTAGTTTCAAAAAAGCTTATGCTTTGGACATTATTAGAGAGGCGTTGCTAGGTCAAATTTGACCCCTAAATTAGATTTCCCATAAATATCAGCTAGTATTGAACTGAAAGGCAGTGGAAGTTAATAAGTACTCCCTTGGCCAGCGAGATCCTGCAGCAAAATGTCAGATCAAGAGAAATCTGACAGCGAGTGAAGGTGGTCAGAGCCTCTCTCAGCACGGCCAGTGCTGCACGGGTCTGCCCAGGGCCGGGGCCGCCCGCCCGCTGCCCCCTCGCATGGGCTCCAGGCTGTTTATGGCCCTGGGACGTGGCAACGTGCCCCGGCTGCTGCTGTGACCGCCCGGCTCTCTCAGGCTCTCCCATCCCTGGAGCGTTTCGGRATGCGCACGCGCTCCTAATGTAGCATTATCTCGGTAGCATCAATCTTCGGTGCCGTTTCATTTATTCTAGCACTGCAATAAAATACTGCCGTATACAGCAAAATGAAGCCAGTCACCTCCTACGTCTCTTATCGACTAGCCCTCRGTGAATTAGTTCTCTCCCTCTTCCTCCAGGGGAACACCCCCACGCATTTCCAGTCAGAGGACCTCTCTTCTGAATGTCCCTGCTGTATTTTGTAAGCAGGACGCATCTTTCGGGCCCGAGAACACCGGCTCTTTGCCTCTCCAGGCAGATCTGCACCTTGTCGCTGGCGAATTGGCTTCCCAGCTACAAAAGGAAGGCGCAAAGCGGGAGCATCCCGAGTTCAGCATCAGCACAACAAAGCGCTGCGGTCGCAGGAGGCTGGGGGCAGYGCTACGCAGCTCTGCTTACGCCAGCATGAAGCAGGGGTAGAGCCCCAGTTTGGAGGTGTGGGCATCTGGCTGGTACGAGGACAAGAACAACAACAGGAAAACTGCCTTTATCTGCTGAGCTCTGYCTTCCGAAAGCCACGTTGCTCCTGTCAACAGGAGCTGTGACGCATTTTCTCTATGTTCAAAGCAGGTCCCTGAGTGCAGAGGACACACAGGGCTGCCTGTGTCTGCTAGGGGCTCAGAGCAAGCAAGGAGCGGGCAGAATCAGTGCTCCCATTCCAGGGAAGAGCAGAAGGCACCATTCCCATTGCTTAAGYATTGATTCTCCCTTCTTATCAGACAAACCTCCTGCTGAACGGGGAGGACTATGCACTGGTAACAGCAGCTCTGCCCACGCCTGGTCAATGTGGGATGAGTGAGCATGGGAGAGATGGAGATTAGGTAAACAGGACCCTTCCAGGGCCATTTTTGAGCTCTTCTCAAGGAGAAGCTTTCTATTTTGCCCAACAGAAACTTTTGGTTGAGTCACATTTCCTGCTTTTTCCATGCAGAAAAGTTTGAAAACCATAGGGAGAACCCCCGCAAGCACCCACGGGCCGCCCTGTGGAGCTCCCGAGTGGAAGCAGAAACCTGGCACCTACCTGGTGAGCGTGTCCCTGGGGGGGAGTGCTCAGAGCTCTGGTTCCTCCTGACGCTCCTGCTGGGTTTTCCAGCCCTTTATAGACCTGCTTTCCTGCACTGGTACCCCCACCTCCAGGAGAGCTGATGGACGGCTACCTGGAGCACGTGGAAACGGGTTTGCCATCCAAGCAGCACTGTTATCCACACTGGATTTTTAAGAGTTTCTGGTTTCCAGGATGATCCTCCAGGTTTCTGTCCTCCGGCTAGCAGCAGGTCAGAGCAGTGCCCACGGCCAGACCTAAAGCAAATCCCTCCTCATCTCAGTTTCTCTGTCTTTATAGGGCAGAAAATTCCTCTCCTCTAGCTCATCTGTTGAAATCATGAGCCCTGTGGGTAAGGCCGTTATGCTGGGACTGTATCAGCAGTGAAATGATGCCTGAGTGTTGATCCTATTTCTACTGTAGTATGAACAAATCATGATAATAACAATGATGCCACTGAAATAAGCATAATGCAGAATGAAGTTTGACCCACTGGCATTGCAAAAGCATTGATTTAAGGTAATAAATCCCTGGCTAGATCAAGAGCAAGATATTAAAATAATAAATAAAACTGTACATGCCAAATGTAGCCCCAAAGAGCTTTATAAACTGAACAGACATGCGAGGAGATGACTGGTCAGTCTACGGGATTTATCTGTTTATTTAGGCTCCTCAGATGGCTCCCAATACCATAACAACCGAGCAGCTCACGCTCCTGGACATCCTGATGCCCCTCGGGCACAGAAGGTCTGGGACAAGGCCAGAGATGTCCTCTTGCTTCTCATCAGCTGGGCAGCTGCGTGCGAGCCAACCTGAGAGCAGCCAGCCGAGAGCAGGCGGGAAGCAAGAGGGAAAACGACCCGGGGAGGATCGAAAACCCACTGCCCCAAGGGGCCCCACAAGGTGTGGAGCGGCATTCCCGCTGAGCACCAGCAGGATTTGCCGGAGAGATCCTGCAGCGCCAGGCAGGAACGTGCCTTTCSCCCATCTCCATCACGGCTAGTCGATAAAACGTGTACGCCCTGCGCAGGCTGCGCGCCCGTCACGGGCCTCGCTGCTGTCACTGCGGTCACCAATGCTCYGCTTGGGCCAAACCCCTCCTTCAAAACCGTGGCGCTCCCCAAGGTGCTTCCAAGAGCCCTGCRTATTTATTACCGCTTATCGCTGGGCGCTGAAGTGCTCCTAGCTATAAAACTTCCAGAGAGGTCAACATAGTTTTTCTCCCTGGGACCACATGCATGTGTGTTGCTGAAAAGGACATTACACCATAGGTTATTTTTCCCTTCGCTAAAGAATTTGCCCAAAGACCATTTGACCCTGGTTCTCATTTTAATTGACTTTTTCAGTTATTTTTTTTTATTTATTTATTTTTATGGCTGTGATGGATTCAGCTGATGACTCGGCAGATGGTGTTGCAAAGTGACAAATTAATTAGCAAGAAAGGTCACTTTTTCAAAGCACTAAACTTTCCCATGTCTTGTTCCCTTTTACCTCAAAAATGTGGCTGGCTGGCAAGTTTCCCATCCATCTGTGATGAAGCTGCTTCACTGGAAGGGACAACCTTTAAAATAAAAAAAAGGCTAAAATGAATCATATTAGCTAGACACTGTCTACCAAGTCCACTTCGTAGTTATTCAAGTGCACTCAAAATGGAAAGGAAACGAAAACTGAGACCCAGCTCCAAGACATTATTCATGRAAGCACTGGAATGGATGGAAGCAACAGGTATCTTTTTGCTCTAGGTTTGCTGAGTTCATCCAGGCAGCTTTTAAYGTGACTCCCTCCTGGTATTTTCAATAAAAAAGAAAATAAAAATCCCAGGTGAGAGTCTGGCCTCTGTCATACAGCAAAAAGAACCCTGTTCTGCTGCAACAACCTGCAACTTGCAGGTCCCCTTAAAACCTGCTTGTTTTATGAAGCAGAATTGCAGCAGAGGCTAGAAAGCTTGACAATAACAAAAAAAAAATATGTGCAATATGGACTTGTCTGCAGCTCTGCTTGTATCTGGAGTTAAATGCCTGCTATAGCTGGGTGTAATTTTAACAGGAAACTGGCAGTGAAGTCCATTAAACCGTGAATCGCAATGTCAAGAAGCAGAGGAAAATGAGCACCAGCAACGCTGCAGGTTTGTCTCCGCGTCCTGTCGCGTTCCCTCCCAAGTCGCTTTGTGCTTGGCGTATTTTGGCAAGGGGGGAGCCTCTGCTCGCCCCGCTCGCGCTTGGTTTTTCTGCTCGGGGTCCGGTGGGTCGGAGACGCGGAGGCCGCTGTGCCGAGTGCAAGGTCTGCAGCCGCGCCGCTAGGTGCGGACGCGGGGAAGGGGCTCACGCGAGGCTCCCTGCTCTGGAAGCAGGAAGCTCTTCCTCGCCGCCCGGCGCCGGCCTCCGGCTGTTCTCCCTGCACGGATGCGCTGCGGATTTAGCGGGCGCTGTTGTCGGCGGCTGCCGAGCTCTCCTAATGAATAAAGCACCAGTGGCGAGTTTTAATGCGGCTTTACAAATATTAATGCTAGATAAATATTTGAAGAATTGCAGGCTTAAAACACATGTTAATTTGCAGCATAAATATTTTAAGCGCACAGACTTCCCACTCCCAGCCCAAGTCTTGCCTCGCACYCAGCTGAGTTTTTCCCTGCTGCTCGGTGCTGGAATTCCCAGGAATCCAGTGTGGCTAGGAGGGATTCAGCAGTGAGGATTTAACTGCTGCTGGCTCCCCAGAACCGGTGGCCCTCCTGGTTGCTGCAGCAAATAGTGATCTCTTAGGCTAATGCAGCATTTGTCCGGCACTGCTGTTCTCTCCTCCCACCATGTCTACTTGGCTTTACCACAGACCTCCTTTTTACCTGAAAGCTCCTTCGATCTCCAATAGCTCCAAGAGGACCTGGATGGAGAGCAGCTCCTTTGCAGCGGGACCCCAGCAGGATCGTGCYGGTTGATCCTCAGCATCCTCAGCAACCTGGTGAGCTCTGCTGGGCCCTCAAGAGCCTCCCTTGGGTGTTTAAAGCCTGAGGAATCAGTGCAGCCCCTCACAACCCCAAAGCCAGGACAGAGGGGACCTACCTGGAAGGGTCCCTCAAGTGCTGGGGACGTGCTGAAATTCTGGCCTCCTGCCTCCATATCTCTGTGCCTGGGAGGGATTTCTCGCCATCCGTTGGCGTTGCAAGGAGAGCCGTGCGTGCATTTGCAAAACACGTTTGGGTGTTTTTGTAAACCATTCCAATTGCTCARACGAGAAACAAATGAGCAAGAGGGAAAACAGTTCCTTGCTGTGGTTTTCGTGGGTTTTGTTCCATCCTTTGTCATTCTCTACCCGATCTGGAACAAGCCAAGGATGAAAGGAGGTAAGAAAGCAAAGCAGGATGCGTCTCATTTGCTCCCCTTCGGGTTTTCAAAGTCCAACTACCACCTCAGGAATGTTTTTAGCAATGGCAGAAAACGTGTTTGGCCCCTCYGAGAGGGGCTTTGGCTGCCCTGTAGCCCTGGGGTGCTGCACCCAGTGCCCACAGCACCCAACACTGCACCAGTCTGATAGCCTGGGCGCTGGCCCCGGCGCTTTCCCTGGAGATGCAGAAATCTGGCAATGGGGAAATCGTCTGCATTTCARGAAAGCAGCTCAATGCCCCACTCACAGGGAATATTTATTAGATTTTATGAAAGAGCAATTTAGCCTTTACACACACCAGGCACCCACTGACCTTTTATTTTCTTATTACCTCTTTTTTAGCCCCCCCACACCATTCCTGTATCGAACAACAATATATCAGGTTAAGCATAGCAAGATGAAATGCTAAGGCACCGAGAAGTACATTAAATAGCTGCTTTGCTGGGCTGCTTGCGCTGTCAAATCAGCGGGAAGATGATGTATGATATTCTTACTCACCCACGGGATGCGAAATGAAGTCCTGTGGTCAGCTTTGCAGGCCGAATTTGCACTAAGCCCTGTCTTCCTGCAGAAACTAGCAGCTTTTTTCACCCAAGGGAACTAGAGTAAACGTGGAGGATCCAGCATCCAACCTGCAGCATTTCTGGGCTTTGTCCGTGGAGATTATCCATCCACGGGAGGCTGTAGCATGAAAAGCCATTGCTGATCTCAATGCTGCCAGCTCCCGGGAGATTTCCCGATACTGAGGTCTGGATTATGCCGGATACCCAGGATTTATCAGCACTCGCAGTAGAGTCTCTGTTTGCCTTCCAGAACCCCTCAGCAGTTAATAGCAGTTTATCTTCAATGAGGGAAAAGAATTTTCTGTTTCTTTATCTCTTCTCAGGCCTTCRAGACACCAATTCATTCTGCAAGGTAACACAGAAAGAGACCGAGATGGCTCCAGGGTGAAAAAGAGGCAGCACAAACAGCAAGCATTTCCCTACCAGGTCTTACGGGCAGATTAATGTGCCCGCTGGTGAGCGCCAATGGGGCCAGCATGGCCCGGATACCTTCATGGCAGAGCCCTGGCGCTCAGGAACATCCTGTGGGGATGCGGGGCCAGCAGAACCAATGCAAAACTCGGATGGCATCTGGCCAGCGAAATCCAGATCCGCAATGGGACTCAAATTCGATAAAAAGCCCGTTGAATTGATGGGTGTTTTGCCTRGGTGATGAATAGCAACCTCAGGGAAAGCCTCTCCTCTAGTCAACCGCAAGGGCTTCAGAGAGCTAAACAGCAGAGATCAGGAAATTAAGGAGAATAAATATTAATGAAAGGAATGGAGGATTAATCATGGCTTTTCCAAACGATTCCAGCATCGCTTTGCTCGTGTGCGCGGGGCTGCTGCATTTACCTTGTCACCGGTCCTGGCGGCCCCTGGGCAGGAGGACGTGCTCAGAGCTGCGCCGGAGCCGCAGCCGCCCGTGCAAGGAGGTGGAGAGGCAGCGAGCAGGACGGGAAAAGCAACAGCAAAAGGGTCACGGTGCCCACCTGGGATTCAGTGCAAGAAAAAAAGAAATCCAGTGAAAAGCTCGCCATTAATTTGCCCCAAGCGACAGGGTTTAGCTGTGTTARGTGAAGCTGAGAGCTGGGGTCGTTACGTAAAGGGATGCAGAGGGAGCCGGGCTGGGCCGAGTGGAAGAAATGAATCCAATTACAGGATGAAGGGTGGAGGGCTGCGTTCGGTCTGGAGCAAATCCCYAGGAGGCTTCAGAGCAGGAACAGCGGCGGGACGAGGACAAAAAACGAGTCCCAGTGCAAGATGCTTGGCCACTACTGCAAGGAATCGGGCACCCAAAATAAGCCTGGGCAAGGTGGCAAGGAGAGGGGTCTTGGAGACCCCAAGTGCTAGCAGGGAGTGGCTTTGCCAGGATTTGGAGCACCAAAGTATCCACGCACGACCCAAAACGAGACACTGGAGCAAAGAGCCCCGGAGCCAGCCCATCTGGGCACCAGCCCTGCTGGAAGACATTAAACAAACAAGTAAACCCCAAATTTCCTCAACGCTTTTTTTCCACAGAACATAAAAACACAGCCGGACCCGTCACAGCAGCCGCCAGGTTTCCACCGAGAAAACATGGGCTGTGCGCTAGAAACAGGGAGGGGGGGAAATAAAAATAATGACCCAGTTATGACAAAATGAAACAGCATGTGTAAAGCATTGCTGCAGCGGGCTGCAAGCCGCCGAAATAAAGCCCTCAGGAACAAGAGGGTTCAACTTCAAATGAGATTTACGAATTAAAAATAAAAGAGCTGGATTACTGCTATTTGCCCAAATCTCCTTTTCTGACTGCTCAGCCGTCCTCGCCGCCGGACGCGGCCGGGCTGCGCCCTCGAATCCCGTTGGAGCTGAACGAGATGGCCGCTCTCCCCCTCGGAGCAGGGAGCTGCTCCCGGCTTGCCAAGCTGCCTGCTCCGTCCCCGATCATCACTCAGTTAACGGYGCCGTGGGGCTGGCGCCTGAACCGCTCTGCTTCTCAGCACAAAGGCGCCAGGTCCCGCCGACTTTTCGCCTCCGCGAGGGAATTGGGCAGTCCTGGCGGAGGTCTCTGCCTCGGCGGGAAGAGGAAAGCCGCGAGGTCCCGCTCGCCACGTGCACGGGGCTGCTGCAGGGCTCTGCCCACCTCCCGACCGCCCCGCGGGGCTGCGGCGGCCTCCCCTGCAGGGCTTCGCTGCTGGGAATAGCCTGGGAAAGGAGACACAGAGGGGACCCTGCTGGGACAACAGGAGCTGCTGCTTCGCCGGCCAAAGCTGCAGGTGCTGCAAGTGCTGAGGGCTCTGAGCAAGGAGCTCCCTGCAGGAGACGGGTATCTGCGTGCTCGTGTTCCAGCGCAAATGGCACGAAGAGCCTCCCTGTGCATCCCTAGCCCCTCATCCTGGACGGTGGCAGCAGCGCAGCCCAGGAGGACCCGCAGGCAGCGGCGCCGGCGGAGAGCCCAGGCCGCCCCCTCGGCCCGGATAATCCCCAGGGAGCAGGAGCAGCCCGTGGGCCACGCTGTGAGCACCTCTGCGTCCTCCTCCTCCTCCCTGCCGCACGTTTAAATCTGTTTGATCCACTCTAATGGATTGATCTACAAGTTTGTGCACACACATCCTGCTTTGGCCGGGCGGCCGGCAGCGCCTCGCCCATCACGACCTGTCAGTTCCACTCAGCCTCACCTCTGCCGGGAGCTGCTGGGAACGAATCCAATTACGGGATAAAGGGTTTGCTTCCCCTCCATATGGTCTCCACAACGCTCCGGCTTTAGCYTGCTTTAACCCCCCTTCCTGGCGACGGAGCTCGCAAGGCCGGTGTAAGCGGCTCAGCGCAGCCGCCCAGCGCCACTGCTATCCTGCTATCCGACACCGGGAAGCGGGTCTTCCCGGGAGAAGGCACGGGGCTGTGGGACGCTTGTGCTCCCCGCTCTCTCTTCCTGCCTGGGAGGATTCAAGCTGGGGGATCCTGGCTAATGCAAAGCTAGTCAGAGGCAGAGGAGCAAACTGCCCTGCTCCACACGCAGGGCTCGGATCCGGCACAGGGCTCGGATCCGGTGCCTCTCGTGCTCCGGACACGGGTGGGAAGGGGCGAGGCTCAGCCCCGGGGYTCTGCATCCAGATTTGGATGTCTGCACCCAGACGAGCCCGCGGCTCCGCGCGGTTTCCTTGGGGGATGAGGGCCCCTGGATGAAGGGCAAGGACTTGTCTGGGTTGTCAGGGAGAGGCTCCTGCACGGTGTCCCTATTTGCTGCACCGTGGGTTTTAATTGCACTCCTGCCCTGTCTGCTCTGCACAAGCCCGACAAACGCCCTGTCATCTTGGTTCCAGCTGCCACCACTTGGTTATTTGATTATCATTATCATTTCTTGCTTTACACAGGACATGAAAGCCCAGACAAGCTCAGGGCTCCGCCATGCAACATGCTGACAAACAATGAACAAGAGGCAATCTCCTCTCAAAGAGCTTAGCAAGGCAGAAAATCCTGCAAGAGGGAAGAAAACCTTTCTGTTACTTAAGGACAAAGGGATTGTTCCCTCTCTGTCTTTCAACAGGGCCTAGATTTTGCTATTGCCTTCTCGGTTCTAGAGTCAGCACAGAAAACAACTGAGAATTCTCTGGGAAACAGCCAAAGTTTCCTTGCTTAAGATACACCAAATTAAAGCCATCACTTTCCATTTCTGTGACAGACCCAGGGGGAACGGAGGCTGCATTCAGGACACGTCCTGGAGGAACGAGCGATCCTCTTGGGTATCATTTCCTTCTTCCGAGTTGATTTGAGGCCTCTAACATTGCTCCGGCTGCTGCTGACCTGCCGGGAACTCTAAATCCACATCGACACCGAGCTGGGGGCACCTACCGAAGCGCCAACCTTCCCTTGCGAGTGGAGAAAGTCGGGCTGCGAGGACAAGGCAGGGACAGCCCCATGCTCAGCCCGGCTGGAAGGACAAGGCCGCTTGCACTTACCTGCCTCACCTGCAGCTCCCGACAAGGAGAAGGTCCCGGGTGCTGCTCCAAGGCCGAGGGAAGGTCCTCCTGGTCCGGATGTTAGCAGCCCTCTGTGTTAAAGGATTCCAGGTACCAAGCATGAAGCCAATGCTGCACCAAGCCTTGGCTAGGACAGGGAGACGAGAGGGGTTTGCCTTGGCCAAGGAGAAATCCCCTGGGCAGAAAATACTGCTGATCCTTTCCCATTGAAACCAACTTTAACTCCTCCTGCTCCTTCTCCAGTTTTGCTTCATTTGTGCAACACTTCAGGGAAAACACTACAAAGACATGGCAGAAAGTTAGTCCCAACGGAAGAAACATCGGAAGGCAAAAATTCACTTTCTCATGAGCTCGTTGCATTCACAGACCAAACTGCGGCGAAACCTGCGCTTCCTTGTGCCACTAGAACTGACGGCAAGGTCCAGCTCTTTGAAGCTGGACCATTACAGTGAAACATTTTAGGAGAGCAGAGCTCCTCTGTACCGTGGTGGCTGGGAATGATATCCTGGACTCGGCTGTTTACATGCCTTAGCTTTTCTGTTCTTTCCTCCATACCAAACTAATTCTGTAAAAACATATTTAAGGGGGTTTTTTTTGCATTCAGAAGCCTAAATGTGATCAAGAGAGGCAAGAGATACCTGCAGGCAAAGCTTTTTGAGCAGTAAGGCCATGGGATCTCTCCGCACAAAGCTTTCCTCCAAGGAAGAGCTTGTGCAGAGCCTAGCAAAGACCCACACCAGGGATTTTGTGACTGATGATTTCAGTATCTCAAAACCTGCAGCGAGACGTTGCCAAGTGGCACGGCCGTCCCACCAGGAGCCCTTCTCTGGGGGCACCTGAGGCTGCTGTGACCCACTTACCCTTGCCGCGTCCTAGTTCTGCTCCTCTCGGAGCCACGCAGATCGGTGGACAAGCGATTAGGTTGTCTTTCATCCCACCCCGTGGCCCTTGGCTTCCGCTCTGCCCTCTCGCTCCCAGGCACTCCAGTCTTACATGGGACCTTGCCCTTCCATCAAGACCACGTTGACTTTTTCCACCCATCTTGCCTTGGCCAAGGGCTGCGGTGGGAAAGAGGCTAACAGCTTACACCGCCTTAACAGATCAGGGCCGTTAACGCCACCGCATGTCACAGATTAATGGAAGAGCTTTGCTAAGACGCCTTAGGCAGGACTCCTGGAGAAGGAGCTCCCATGACCCAGAAGGAAGAACTRGGGAAAGAACGTGGGTGGGATGGAGCACGGGTGCTCCAGGCGAGCCCTGACCCTAGGGGGAAGGATTTTATGGCCCTGTGTGTGTCGGGATGGAGATTCCCCTACCCTAAACTGAGCACCAAGAGGCAGAGGGAACCTTTTCCTTCCTACTGGCTCTCCCAGTGTGGCCACAGGCTGGTGCTAGTCCCTCCTCCGCTGTCTCTGGAGGGGACTGGGGACAGGCGGCATCACGTAGGCTTCTCCTGCCATCCCGGGGCATTCAGGCTCTGCTTCTTGAGCAAAGAATTGCCAAAACAAGCGGCAGTTCGTCAAGCTGCTTTGAGAGCTGTAGCCAAGGAATGTCACCTCAMTGCTGCCAGTCCTTGCAAAGCTGCAACCCAGGCCCAGGTGCTGCAACCACAGAGCAACCAAGCAGGACCCTGTCCACAGCGCACGGTCCTCTCTCTGCCAATGACCAGCCCAAGGTCTTCATGGCAGAGCCGGGCGTCACAAGCAGCCCCAGGGATCCCCACCGGGYCCTTTACCTTCCTGGGGATGCACCGAGGGCTGCAAACACGCGGGGYGCTCAGGCCTGGACCCGTTTTCCCCATCATTTGGCCAAATCAGCCACTATCCGAGCCGCCTCCTGCCAACACCCCTCTTCTAAGGCACTCCCCATCCAGGGGCTTCCTCCCCCCCACCTTAAACAATATTAAACACTTAATGGCAATTAATACGCTTTAATGCAGGTTTTGGGGCCAACTGGCTGCTTAGAGGGTGCTTAAACCCTCAGCCCCTCTCAATCCGGTGCCCTTGTCATCCAAAGTTAGCCGAGCCCCTAATCCGGCCTCCCCCCGCGCTCCCGCGGCCGGGCCCAAGGGTATAAAAGCTCCCCTGGCGGGTGGGCACCGCCAGCCCTCGATGCGGGGCAGGGACCGCRCACCACCCCTTTCCTGCGGGATTTAACACCGATTTCCTTGGGGTTTGGAACCGGGGCGGGGGGGAGGGATTTTTTTTTTTTTTTTAATTAGGTATTTTTGAGCATTAGGGGGCGATTCTTCAGTAAATTGGGGTTGAAACAAAATTAATTAAAAAAATAAAGCAGAGTATTTGATAAAAATAAATAAAGCAGCTGCCAAAGCCTTGGCAGGATGAATGGGACAGAAGGTATCAATTTTTATGTGCCTATGTCCAATAAGACAGGGGTGGTGCGAAGCCCCTTCGAGTACCCCCAGTACTACCTGGCCGAGCCCTGGAAATACCGCGTGGTCTGTTGCTACATCTTCTTCCTCATCTCCACGGGGCTGCCCATCAACCTCCTCACGCTGCTCGTCACCTTCAAGCACAAGAAGCTGCGGCAGCCGCTCAACTACATCCTGGTGAACCTGGCGGTGGCCGACCTCTTCATGGCCTGCTGCGGCTTCACCGTCACCTTCTACACGGCCTGGAACGGCTACTTCGTCTTCGGGCCCATCGGCTGCGCCGTCGAGGGCTTCTTCGCCACGCTCGGAGGTGAGCCGGGCAGGGCTTCATCGCGGAGGGTTATTGCAGCRGGAGCCCAAACCCGTCCCTCTCTCGTGCCGATGGGATGGGTGCGGTGCTGATGGGGCCCGTGCCGTAGGGAAGGCTGCTGGCGGCCTCTTGCCGCCTGCAGAAATGGGCTGCAACGTGAAGCTGTGGGTCGGGGGCCGGGGCCGCGGCACAAGTCTTCCCTTCAGCTTAAAGATGGGGTAAAAGAGGGGAGAAAGGGGGGATTTCTTCAAGTTGGAYCTTGCAACCAGTAGGGATGGCTGCAAGGCAAGAGAAGAAGCGATCCCGGTGTGCACGTCCACCCTGGCTTCATCCCGCCCGACTGCCCGCGGGCATCACCAGGGTCTCGTCCCGGGGCTGGCCGGGACGCGGTGGGGACGCCCAGGCCCAGCCGTGGCATTGTGCGGAGCGGGGCCGGAATCTGCAGCCCCATCTGCCCCACGCGAGCTCCTGTATTCCCTCCTCTGGGCCACGAGCACCGAGTTTCCCTTCGCGCCCCATGCCCACGCAAACACCTCGTGATTCAGCTGACAACTGCTATTCCCCGCAGCAGAGCCGCAGCCCCTGCACCCGCTTCCTTGGTTCTGTGTTTTAGGGGGGTGATTCCTGCAATACCTCCTATCTGAAAAACAGAACAACAACAAAAACCAGCTCTTGTGACAAAGCAAGGCTAAACTGCTCGACCTCAGCCCAGGATTGGTATCAGGGAGGTGGCAGAGCATCCTATGGGTCTGCCCCGCTTCTGATGGAGCCTGCAAGCAGAGGCGCGTTCAGGCAGGGTGATTTAGTCTTCCTCTCCCCTCCACCCCCAGCCTTCTTTTTACCTAGTGAAGAACAAGGAGGCTCCTGATCGCAGCGGAAGGAAGTTGGATGGGAAGCCGTCGCCGCGCGAGCAGCGGGTCTCCAGCGAGTCCCAGCGCAGGGTGTAGTTATCAGCAGATTATCGCAGCTGGGGGCATTAGCAGGCTTACAGCACCGACTAAACGCTCCCAATCCCCTGAAGTTTAATTATCCCTTACAAATAAACGCGCCTGCCCGTGCAGCCTCCCCCGTGCACCTCCTCCAGCTCCCCCGGCACTGGAGCAGGGCTCCTCAAATGCGTTTAAAGGCAGCAACAGGTTTGGATGCACGCCCTTGACGCCCTGGTCCCCGCACCGTGAGCACCAAGGCAGGAAGACGCCCCAAGGGGACCTTGGTGCCATCGCATGCTCCTTTCCCCTCCCCTCCCCAGGCCAAGTCGCCCTGTGGTCCCTGGTGGTCCTGGCCATCGAGCGCTACATCGTGGTCTGCAAACCCATGGGGAACTTCCGCTTCTCCTCCACCCACGCCATGATGGGCATTGCGTTCACCTGGGTCATGGCCTTCTCCTGCGCCGCTCCGCCGCTCTTCGGCTGGTCCAGGTGAGTCGGAGGATGCTCCATGGCAGCCCCGATGGGATGGGACAGGACACAGCCCCTCTCCTGCCGTGAAACAGCCCAGGCGTCACCCAAGCGAGGCCGGAGACGCTGCCTCTTGGCCTCGCGATGCTCTGGGTCCTCCCGCGTCAAGGGAGCTCCAGGCTCAGCACGTCCAGCTGCAAGAACCCTCCAAGGCGCTGCAGCGGGAGAGGCTCCTGCAGACACCGTTCGGACCGTCCTTGGGTTGTGAAGGGCCCACGTGTCCCCGCAGACCCTGAACAGCACCCGAGTGACCCGTGCAGCGCCCAGAGCCCCAGCCCGGCTCCTCCCGCACCCTGCGGCCCCTTTCCCTCTGCTCCATCCTGCCCGGCCACCCCCCTGCTCCGCTCCCAGCGCCACGGAGGGGACCCTCCCTCCAGGCCCCAGGGGTGCCCTGTCTGAGAGGACTGGGCAGGGACACACACAGGAGGTGGCTGCTGAGCAGCGAGGTCCCCATGTCACCAGCGGGTGGCACAGCTAAACCCATGGCCGCACGTGTGGATCCCCAGCTGGGCCCCTGCGCTCCATCCCTCCCCTCGGAGACCCCTTGGCCACGGGCTGWGCATCCCAGCGCTGTGTGGGAGCAGGGACGAAACGTCCCGGGGCTCAGAGCAGTCCCACAGCAGCTGCCGCCCCCGTGCCGTGTCCCTCCCTCCGTCCCCCATCCGCACGGGGAGTGAGCGGGCGGCTCCGGCAGGCGCCTGCCYGGCCACGCAGCGAGGGACGAGCGGCCCGTTTGCCACGGGAGGGAGCGGGTGTCCCCGGGGAGCCCTGCCCTTGCTCAGCCCCTGCCCGGGCACCACGGGGCCGGGACACCCAGGAGCCCCCATCCAGGAGCGTGCGGCTCCGGGAGCAGCTCCCGGCTGCAGAGCACCCAGTCACCCGCTTGGAGCTGCAGCTGCATCCCCAAGGAGGGTCCTCASGAGGGTCCCCCCCTTCCTCCCGGCAGATACATGCCGGAGGGGATGCAGTGCTCCTGCGGCCCCGACTACTACACCCACAACCCTGACTACCACAACGAGTCCTACGTCATCTACATGTTCGTCATCCACTTCATCATCCCCGTCATCGTCATCTTCTTCTCCTACGGGCGGCTCATTTGCAAAGTCCGAGAGGTAGCGTCTGCGCGTGGGGACCGGAGGGGACCAGGGGGACAGGGAGGGTGGGAAGRGGACAGCGACGCCGGGGACGAGCGCCGCAGATCCCAGCCCACATCCCATCCCGTTCCCGCAGGCGGCCGCCCAGCAGCAGGAGTCGGCCACCACGCAGAAGGCGGAGAAGGAGGTGACGCGGATGGTGATCCTCATGGTGCTGGGCTTCATGCTGGCCTGGACGCCCTACGCCGTGGTGGCGTTCTGGATCTTCACCAACAAGGGAGCCGACTTCACCGCCACGCTCATGTCMGTGCCTGCCTTCTTCTCCAAGAGCTCCTCCCTCTACAACCCCATCATCTACGTCCTCATGAACAAGCAGGTGAGACCCCAGCAGCGCCGCCTCCCCCTACCCTCTGCTCCGTGGCACTTTTGGTGCTGCTGGCGGGCGCAGAATCATAGTCATTATGGTTGGAAAAGACCTTTAAGATCATCAAGTGCAGCCATAAACCCATCACCACCCAGCCTATTGAACCATGTCCCCAAGTGCCTCATCTACACAGAATCACAGAATRGTTGAGGTTGRAAGGGACCCCCTAGAGATCATCCAGTCCAGCCCCCTGCTCCAGCAGGGACACCCAGAGCACAGGGYGGCAGCCAGGCGGGTTTGGAAGAGCTCCAGAGAAGGGGCCTCCACAGCCTCTCTGGGCAGCCTCTTCCAAACAGGGCACCAGTCCGTGTCCCCCTCGTCCCTGGTGCCACCGTTTTCTCTCTCCTTGCCCACCCCAGTTCCGTAACTGCATGATCACCACGATCTGCTGCGGCAAGAACCCCTTTGGGGACGAAGACGTCTCCTCCACCGTGTCCCAGAGCAAGACCGAAGTCTCCTCTGTCTCCTCCAGCCAAGTGTCACCCGCATAGACCACGGACAGTGCGGACGGGGGTGACGCTCCGAGCGCTGGGAGCGAGACCTAGACCCCCTGAGCACCCACCAACTCGTTTCACACAGTYGCTCCCATGCGCTGATCCCATCCCTGGTGGGCCGCACTCCACATCGGAGCGATTCCCTTCCCGCTCCTCCGAAASGCACTCCCTGCTCACGTCCTCCCTTCCCTGGCACTCGGAGGAGCATCTCAAAAGCCTTTGTCCCCCCCGCCATGTAAAACCTAATCCTGCAAAAACATCCAAAAAGAATCACCCAAGTGCAAAGGGGCGGCTGGAGCCGTCCCGGGTGCCCCGTGCCAGCGCCGGAGCCGGGTCCTGCCGGAGCTGCGCGCTGGCACGGATCCATTCCGTCCTCCTCATAAATCAATATAACAGATGGAGCTGCGAGCAGGCTTTGCTTTTAGCCCAGCTCCCTCTCTCCAAGACAACACTGTAGATATATATATATTTTGTCTCGGACCCTGTAAATATTTGCTCACGCACGTTGAGGTCTCTATCTTCCTCGGCGCTTCCCTCCTCTTCCTCCTCCTGAGCCCAAGGCAGAGGCCCCGTCTCGCTCCCGCCCGGCCTCGGAGGGCAGCCCCGCTCCCGAGCGCTCTCCTGTACATATTTTATAAATAAAGAACTCCGTGTCAGCACAAGGACTTCTACACTCGCGAAGTAGGGATTGAAACAATAAAAGAATAAACACCAGCAGCACAGAGAAAAATACAACTCCGCCCGCTTGTTTCTCTTGGCAGTGTCCGCTGTGCCGGGACGAGCGCGTCCCTCCTGTCCCCATCATGGGGTGGCTCCGCCGCCATCCCAGGTCACAGCAGCCATCAGCTTTGGGCCCTTAGCATGCAATCGCATCCTTTCCCCGCRGCCTTGGGAAGGAGCGGAGCCAGGGAGAAGCCGCTCCTGGTGTCAGGGAAGGGGGTCTCATRGTGGTTGTCCCCTTCCCTTGAGCTCCTCTTGCACCCTCTTCTTCCTCCCCTCTTGGTGCAAGGGCAGAGTGAGGGGAAATCCCAAGGCTTTGGCCCTGGACTAGGGGCACAGGCATAGAAACCACCTCTAGGACAGAAAACAAATTACAAAAGGGACTCTTCATCCTCCACCGCTGCAGGCTGCCCAGGGGTCCCCTCGCCCCTTTACGGAGCTTCCCAAGGAGCCCCTCGTGCTCACGGACCGCAGCCCCACGGATGCAGGTGCTGGGGGACAGGGAGCCCTGTGTAATAGTTGACTTCTTTTCCTTTTTGTTCTGCCTCATCCTAAGCCTTGGGCTGGAGGCGCGAAGCTGTAATTTCCCAGGCCAGGCCACGTTCCCCTCGTTTTTCAAACCAGGGCTCTTTTAGAGAGGTTCCTTATTGATCCAATGCTTATTTATATGCAAGCAATAGGAGAAGAGGCCAAGTTTAGTTATTAAATTTAGCGAGCTGACAGGAGCCTCCCGAAGATGCATTGCCCATCAGGGACGAGGAGGGACGCGGCAGCCGCCCGGTGCCAGCCCGGCGCCGCAGGTTGCGTTTCGTGCCCGTGGAGCTGCCCGACGCCGTGTTCTGGTGCGTCGCCCGCGGTCCGCGATGCCTCTGCTCAATTCTGGGCAGCCAGGCTTTAATTCGTCTTCATTACGGCTCCTTCTCACTGCAGCGCCTCGCGTTACAAGGACGAGGCTTCCAATGACAATTACTTGCTCTTCAAAGTTTCGGTGAGCTTTGCGGTGCAGGTTTGGTGCAGAAAAGCTGGAGCAGCCTGAGGCATTTATTGAAGGACCATTTTTTATTTAGCCCCCCAGGGCTTGGGGTAAGAAATGCATTTTTGCAGCCTTTGGATAATGCACATTTCTGATCCACAACATTCCCACATGCACAAGCACCGACTGRCGAGCTGGCGCATCTCCAAAGCCACCTCTGAGCTCCCATCCTTGCAGAAGACCATTCAAGGGTTACTGCTTTTCCCTTTCCGTTAATCCATAGGCACTTCCAGGCACCACTCTCTTGCAGGGAGCGAGGACCGTTCCAGTATCTCTTGTTTGCAGAGAATRCCTGTGCACAGAGCGGGACAGCAGCATCTCCACCAGCACCCTGGGCGCGAGGGTGCTCAGCCCGGCTGCTGCCACCTAAACCACGTGTGATCCAGGGCAGCAGACCCAGCTAGAGACGGAAACCGGGGCCCAACGGGCACCCGAGCGCCTCCCATCCGCGCTGCAGCCGGGCTGGCTGCTCCTCACGCGAGCGCTGGTGTCATCCGCCTGAGGAAAACGGCAGTAATTGGCTCAATTCATTCCAAATCAGTTACCACTCGYGCAAACGGCAGCCTGGGGAAAAGCGGCTCCAAAACCAGGACGCCTCCGAAAGCGGGAATGAGGAATCTCCGCCACAGCCCCTTGGCTGCTCTTTCCCTGTTTCCCAAGCCCCGGGGCTGATCCCCTCCAGGCCCCAGGACACGGCTGCGTTTTCCTCTCCGCGGATGCTCCTTCCCACAGCAGCGTTTCCCAGGCCCTCGGGATCCGCCGCCGCCGCCCGTGCTGCATTAGCAGCCCTAATAAGATTCAAAGCAGGAGCTCCTCTACCTTCATGAGCAAAAGGCCCTGGACGGATGATTCAGGCAGCAGTCAATTCCCAGCAAGAAAGTGTCAGCAAAAAACTCTCAGYCTCTTTCACGTAGGTGGATAACAGCAAATAAAAGTAGGGAATTATTAGCGTTTAATACTCAGAGCTTTTCTTTTTTCTCCCCTGCCTGCTCCCTAGTGCTTTTCTGCAGAAGATGCCGAGTGCTTGCAATAAATTCACCTCCAGGGAGGCCCTGAGGCTCTTCCTCGCTCCGGGCGGACACGTGTCCTTGCGGGGCCGCCTCCGGGCTCGGGGACCTGCTTGTCAAGCCTGGGAATGTCTCATGGAAAGCCCGAAGCTCTGGGCATTGAAGAGCCACCGGACCGAGCGTCCGCCTGGCTCTCTGGGCTGCACAAGGTGTTTAGGACCTCTTGGGTCCCTTCGTTAACACAATTATTGACTCTTCATTTGGGGGCACAGAGGGCAGCCCGTGGTCCGGAGCCCTTGTTTTCCAAGCGACGCCGGTGGTTTGCAAAAGTGGAGACAAAAAAATACAACCTTTAAAAAATGCAAGGGGGGTGAGAGCCACCCAGTTCCCCCGTCCACCCACGCCTGCTGCGTCTCATCCATTTCCCAGAGTCTATTTAACTTCTAAATTTAACAAGCTCCTAAACAAGTAATAGCAGCGAGTGGCAGCGCGGGGCTCCCGCCCGGCAAGTGGCATTTCGGAGGCCAGGCCGCCATCAGCACGAGCGCGAGGAAATTTCTCACCCGTCTCTTTGATTTATGGCCCTAGTTAATTCTCCAGGAGGCCGGCRAGCTGCCCGCGGCGCGCGAGACCTCGGAGGGATAAATAATTTAACAGGCGGTTAAATATTCTTTAAGGTCTAGAGAACATCAGCCGGAGTATGGGTTTGGGGGGGGGTCTAACGCAAAATTACAAATTGAGGAYGGGAGCAAAGAGGGGAGAACGCCCTGGGGCACCCGGCGCCTCCGAGGGCGATGGGGACGGCGGGAGGTGGCGGAGGTAGGTGGCAGCAGAGCCTGTTCCCTGCAGTGGCTGCGCGGAGCCCAACGCGGTCCCCTGCTCTCGCCGGCCCCGCAGCGACGCTCAAATTGCTGCGTCGAGGCCCCGGGCGCCGCTTTTCTAACCCATAGGAGCCAGGTTGGCGGCCCCGGCACCGCGTTAGTAAAGGAGAAGTGAATCACAAACAAAACGGCCCTCCAGCCCCTTCCTGAGGGATGGGGCTGCRGACGGGTCGTGCCAGGTCACTCGTGCACCCGCCAGCCGCGGTCTCAGCAGCAGCTCCGCGGCACACACCAAGGGGGATTCGCCGCCCTCCCGGGTGCCCAAGACCCCCACACAGCCGCTGCGGAGCGGCGCCCGGCACGCAGGGACGCGCAATGAGGAGCAGGAGGGGAGCGCACAGGGCAGCGGAGCCGCRGCGCTCCAGGCTGCAGCTCTCACCGCATCCCGGCCACGTGCGCTCAGCTCCGGCAGCCACGGGAACACCAGCCCTGGTGTGGGAATGTCCCACACGCAGCCCAGCCCAATGCAAACGGGGCTTCGTGCAGGGATTTATCACCCGCCCTGCTGCAGAGCAGCCCCACTGGGTCCTCGTCCAGGGCAGGTGGCTGCTGCTCATCATCTGCAGGGCAGATTCCCACCTGGATGGGTCGCTCAGGATGAGCTGCTCCATCTCCCAACACCTGAAAGCAGAAACCACTGGGAGCAGGAGCAGCGGAGGCTCTGCCAGCTCCGTCCCCCTGGTCTGCTTTTCCCCTAGGTAATTTGTGGATGTTCAATTTGTGGCCCCGCATTTATTTTACATGAGCCCTGCAAACCACTCACAAACGTGCGAGGCCGACRAGGAAGCTCCGGCTGCTTTCAGCAGTTGTCAGGCCTTGAGATTTCTGTGGTTATGAAGCTTTTACTGAAAAAACAACCAAAACCCAGCGATCCAATGGCTCTAATTGAGTGTAGTTCAAAGACACGAACCCGCCTTTCATCCRCGGGGATGTTTATATCTCCGCCTGTTAATTTTTATTTACCTCATAGCAGAATTCCTCAGGCTCCTTAGCTCCCGAGCGGATCCAAAGCCAGCCCAGAGCAGGGAGCTCCGCACGATGTGGTCCCTGGTCCACAGGARCAGGACACGATGGAGACGTTGCCCTTCCCTCCCTCACCCCAACATTTCCCTCGTTGAGGGTTTTAGAGACAGCAGTAAAATGCAACCATGGGTGGAGCCTCTGCAGCCAAGGCCAGGGTGGGCTCTGCTGCCACGGTCACATCTTGCCTGGTCTCATTTAAGTTAAATTAACCTTTTTTGGGGTCTGGCTGCAGCTATAGAGAGGTGGGTGAGGAGATGCATTGAGGACCCCAACTGGGGACGTCAGGGGACACTCAGGCCTTCGGTTCCCGGGAGCGCTTCGGGGCGTCTCTACTTTGTCCCCTCGCGGGGATGGTGCTCGGGTGCCCCTAGCTCCGCAGATCCTGGGCCATTCCCACCAGGACAGCCTTGCGAGGGGCTGCCAGCGCTCACAGACAGAGAGCAGAGGAGCGATAATGTCATTTATCATCTTTAAGGATACACAGAGTCAACAAGAGGATGAATCCTTCTTCATAACCCAGCCTGCCACGATACGTTTACTGCACGTCATAAATTAAAATACCTGTTTATTTTTGGTTTATGGCCTGTCCCTGGCCAATTCCGGTGATCTACACCCTCAGCCTCCCCCAGCCAGTGCCTGCCTCCCTCCTCCTCCTCACCTCATCCTGCTGCCTCRGCACGGGATCTCAGGGCTGCAACCCACCAGGACAGCCTGGCCCTTGGGCTATGAGATATTTGGGGGCAGAAGCCGCATTTCCAAGGCTGAGGCTGGAAAGGAGCCCGCGGCTCCGTGAGGGACAGTCCTGACTGAGGTCCTGCCTGCAGGACAGGGAGGACACATCCATTGCCACATCCGGAAAGGGAAGGAGCCTTCAGCCCCCGTGACAAATTACTTTAACTCCTTCGCAGACACTGGCCAGCGGGAGTTGGATGGCAGAAGCACCTTGTTGCAGCCTCGGGAACTCCAGGAGCCATCGGGACGGAGCATCGGGAATGACACTCACCTGGGTGCCAGGTTAGGGAGCAGCCTCGTCCTGGTGACACCCGACGAGCAGGAAGCGAAGCTCWTCCCTGCAAGGATGCAGGATGGAACCAGATGCAGGTCGGCTCCCAGCTGGGGCAGCCCTCGGTCCTCATCCGGAGCAGCAGGACAACCCGCTCCCTTCCCACCTTGGTCCGGCTCCAGTTGGCTCCTCCRTGGCTCGGGATGGCTCCCGACGCTGCCCAGAGAGGCTCCTTGTGCATCAGGACAGCAGCTGGTAGCGCTGATTGAAAAAAACCAAGGGAAAAACCCAGTCATTATCATTTGGTGACAGCTCAGGCTGCTGCCAGAGGCAGGGCTCCCATTTGCAGCCGCACCAGGAGCAAGGAGGCTCCGTGCAGCCTCCTCTCCCTCTCCTGCCCTCCCCATTAATGCCTCCTGGCTGAATTATTTATTGCAAACAGATGCTGGAGTTTAAAGAGTGCTAAGAGGGTATCTGTGCCTAATCAATTCAGTTTTAATTAGTTTATTTATTGTGGACAGAACTTTGGACTTCAGCTGCAGTTTCAAGTCATGGCCTGTTTGTTGTGCAGATGCTCCGGCTGCATCCCTGGGGAGCACGAGCCATCCACAGGTCCCTCGGCACTGGCCCATGAGCAGATTTGCTCGTTCCGTCCCATGTCCCAAGGCTGCATCACATCCAGATGCCGTGGGCAGCAAAGCCTCCAGCCCAGGGCTTGACCTCCATGGGAGCTCCAGCACCGCTCCCACCATGGAGCTCACATCCCTCATGGAGGGAGCACGAGGACATGTAGGTGGCAGCCAGAGGGCCACAGGTGGAGATAATTCTGGGATAAGAATGTCCCAAAACCAACACAAATCCTGTGGTTTTCATGTCAACAGTGGCACCGTCGTGAATCCCAGGGGTGGATCCAGCAGGTCCATCAGCCTTTGGGAAGCTCCAAAGTCTTGGAGGACCCGTTGGCTGTGACTGTGTGAGGACCTGAAACAGCCTCTCAGCTTTTAGCCTGTCACCATTTCCCAGAGCTATTCAGAAGAAGAAACACCAAGCAGGGGAGATGCTGTAGGAGGAGAAAGATAAATGGTGCTGAGAAGGAAGAGGAGGAAGAGGGGGAAGCAGGGCGAGATTGGAGAGAAAAAGCAGAGGAGGGGGGTGAAGCTGCACATCGAAAAGAGCAATTAAAGCCACCCTGAGCGCACCCAATTAAGCTGCCTGGAGAGAGGAGGAATCCCAAAGGATGATTTCCCAGCAAATTGCTCGTTTGTCTCTGTGCGTTGCCGAAGCCAGAAAGCTTTTGTGTCACTCACGTTGGGGATCGGAGCTCTGGGGAGAGCAAGAGTGAGAGACACTGGTAATTCAGCAGGCAAAAGGCAGCTCTTCCTAGAAACCTCCTCRAAAGCACCATAAATCCCAGTAAACCTTATCCTTAACAGCAGCAGCTGGGACTCAGGCAAGCAGAGGATGCCCAAGGCCAAGGGCTCARTGGGGACGGGATATTTCTGATGGTGTTTCAGGCATTTGCCTGTGTCCCCTCGGATGCCAGCTCCTTCCCACTCTCCTTTCCCAGCCTCTCTTTTTCATCTACGAAAGAGCGTGTGAACATTTACGCACATGGGCAAATTCAAGCAGTGTGGGGGGTTAATGCAGAAGGAAAACCACCAAGTGAATCAGCAAGGTAGGAGCCTGTCTGGGTGTGATTAATGCCAGGCCCATCTTCATCCTCTCCTTGGCTCATCCATAATTTATAGCACGCCTGAGGCAGCAACGTGGACGAGCAGAGCGCACGTCACTGTGGATGCTCTGGCCCTGGAAGCATGAGGACCACACTGAGGACCAGGATGTAGGGATGGGAATGGGCTGGAAGTGCCAAACTGCAGCGAGAGCCRAGTGTCTAATTCCTTTGGGACTCCTCTGCAATAGGATGGGATTTGCAGGGAAGAYGCCAAGTCATCCCTCCTCATCCATGCTGCTGCTCCTGCCCCTTCTTGCACCTGGCCGAGCTGGAAACACAGCCTTGAGCCTGGAGAGATGGCTGGGGACATCCTGTTGCATCYGCTGTTTGGACCAGGCAACAAACCCACCTGGGAGCAAACGGTGGACGAGGTCCAGATCCTGCACTGGGAGCCCAAGGACAGAGGATGTCCCAAGGATCATGCAAACCCTGCATGCCGAGGACCATCCTTCTGCACCAGCTTCCTTGGGCATCTTCATTCCTTGCACGTGGCCCTGGCTGCTCCTCCGGCCGTCAATAAAGCCGGTGGTACACACGGACGTGGAGATTTGCTGCTGTTTGGTGCTAAGGGCCACGCTGGGTGCTTAAATCCTGAAGTTACAGGAATCAGAGGAGTGCTGTAATACCTGGCTAGACACGGATGAGCAGCCGCCGTGGCGAATAGTTCTGGATCAGAAAGCACCCGGGGAGTCTAAGGAGATGCAGAACCACAGAGTGTCCAGCAGCAAATCCCAACCTGCAAATGAAATAGAGGAGCTGTGAGAAAACAGTTCCCACACCCAAACCGGGCAGGAGCTGCGAGGGACAGGGCTGAGAGGTGGCACTTCCCTGATGGGAGAAACCCAGCATCTTGCAAAGCCAGTCCCAGTGAGGATGCTCCTGATGAGCTCACGCTTCCCAAAAACATACCTCRGTGGCACCACAACCTAACCAAATCCCAGGCATTTCTGCCAAAGCAGAGGATGAAATTGGAGCACCGTGGCCCACAGTTTGCCCCTGTACCTGGCACCATGGGCAGCAGCACGGACCCTTTCCATCTCTCACCCTGCTCTCCCGGGATCGCACAGGCAATCAGGGGCTCCAGCTGTTTCACCAGCACCGAGGCTCAGACAGTCAATCAAAGCATCAGCTTGATGGTGTTAAAGGCCTGTGTCCGTCTTTATTACAATCACAGCGCTACACCTTGTCGCTGTGTGTGCCCTAACGCCGCAATATTTTGCGCATGATTTCACCAGCTGCTGCTGGAGGCATCGGGAGCTGATGCTCCTTTCCTGCTCTGGCTGCTCGCTTGCTGTGAAGCCTCTTTTTATGCAGCCTTCTCTTTATTTTGTCCCCATTTTGTTGTTTGGAGCAGCTGAGTCCTTGCTCACCCTGCCATGGCTGGTGGCTTCGTTGGCACCATAGAGCCAACAAGTGTCCTCTCCTCCATCCTCATCCCAGCCTGGGCACACAGGAGCTTTCCCTGCTCCTCGCTGGCATCCTCAGCCCACCACCGGCACAGGAAGCCCAGCACCATGGAGAATATCCCACCTCCTTCACCTTCCCTGGAGGCCAGGTCCCTCCATGGGGRTGGTTGTCCCCCAGAACTGCCCCTCACTCCAGCCACGGGGTGCAAAGCTTCATACTGCAGGAGATTAATGACCTTAGAAAAATGTAATTACACAACAGGGCTCTGCTCTTAATAACTGCGTATTTTACTTGTCAATGTGCCTTAATTGAAAATGAGTAGGCGATACAAGTTGCAGTGGAGTTGGCTGGCAAGCCTTTAACGCTATATTAATTGTAGTAATTAGCAGTCACTTTATGTTGGAGTCATCTATAAATAGGGGGTCCATTAGTTTAGCAGAAGAATGTGATTTAAAATGCAAATAAAACCCCAACTACCCAGAGAAATCACTCCCTTTGCCCCTACCCCCAGGACTGACAGTCCCATAAAGGCTGCGGGGTTGCTGCAAGCTTGGCCAGAGGAAGCTCCTTCCCATCCTGGGAGAAGCCAAGATGGTCCCGGCACCCAGGATTGGCAGGAAAAGGGGGCTGAGGAGGTTTGGCTGCAGCACCAGGACCGTGGCGCCCATCCGGAGGCTCCTGCATTGACAGCTTGCTGATGACATGCTCCACTTGCCCGGTTATTACCCGGAGAAGATGCAGAAAGAGAGGAAGGCGGAGTATTGCTCTATCACACTGAACTGCCGACTGCATGACCAGGGGCAAAATAGCTTACTAAAATAAAATACTAACTCCAACCCATTCCCTGCCCCCCAAAAGAGCACTATTAAAATAGTTTAAATAATAATAATAATAATAATAGAAATTCCCCCGTTCACTTGTTGTCCAATTCTTGGCTCAAAAGAGACCATCAGCTCCCTGCTGCCAGGGAACAACCAGGGAAGAAACAACCTTCCTTCCCTTCCAGGAAAGGAACAACTACCCAGAGAATTAAAAAAAATAATAAAAGGAGATAAAAGAAAAACAAGAGAGGAGCTGAGGGCTCTCTACTGCAGCGGCAGTTCCCACGGAGGTGTTTCAAAAGCCCCAGCACATCCTAACTGAGGATATTTTATTGCTCCTCAGCGGTTTAACCCATTCAACAACTCACCAGCAATCCCTGTCCCATTCCCAGCTGGAAGGATRCTCTGGGATGCCAAGTACTTGAAGCTTCATGACAGTCTTCTGCCCGTGGCAGCCACCTGGAGCTGTTGGAGGATGGAGAAGCTGGAAACAATCAGCAAAGAGCGAGTTTTTCCCCCAGATCTTGCCCAAGCTTGGGAATGCAGCTCAAGGCTCCTCAACATGAATGCAGGCAACAGGTCCTGTGCCGGTGCCTCCAGTGCATCGGGTGAGTTGTGCTTTGCGGGCTGCCTCTCATCAACACGCCTATCGTAAGAGGAAGAAAAAAATAGGGTAAAATAAAATAAAAACAAATACGGAACCAACGTTGTCGTGGAAGGCAAAACAGGATTGATCTTTTGCTTGACTTGCTCTGAAAATTGCTTCTCCACTGCCCGTTTATGCACATTAATTGAACGTCTGGCCCGGCTGCGCGTCTGTTTAAGTCCTCAATCAATCCSCTTTTGGATGACTGCGAGATCAATAGGGTGGTAATTTAATAAAGGACATTTTCAGTTGACTTTTAAAAGCCACTGATGGGATTTAATTCCTTCTTATTTTTTTACCCAGAAAGGGACTGTGTGGGAGGAGGTCCAAGGGTCAAAACAAGATCCAGTGCTTTCCCCTTCCAGCCTCTTCAGATGAAGCCTGTACTGAGTTTCTTGACTCGCCTGGTCATTCTTGGTCCTTCTTGAGACATGATGTAGCAGGCTGGGATCAATGTAACAGCACTGGGTGCAAAACKGTCTCTACGGAAGCACCCACAAGTTGGTGATGAGTAGGAAGCTGATGCTAGGGACATTCCCTTGTGCACATCTCAATGATGGAGAGCAGTGAGCTGGAGAGCTCACAGGAYCTCATCTCTCTCCATTACCCTTATCAAGGAAATCGGGTGCTCTTGACTGTATCCCTGGCATGTGCAAGAATATTCACATCATTCATGAACCTTCCCTTCAACATCACTTGCACTGAGAGGAGCAGTTCTGGTGATGCAGCATCTTCAGAGACCCTGGAGCAAGGCAAGATTCAAGTTAATGCACCAAAATGCTGGAGACAGCATCTCCCATGGCACTTCCCAGCTCAAGAAGTTGCAGAAGTGACCAAGGAGGCTTCTGCCTGTCCCTTGCTASAGCCTTGTCTAAGGGAAGAGGCACATTCTGCCATGCTGGATACCTAATCACTGGATGGTGGCACGGGCAGGAGGGAACAGGTAGAAGAGCTCTATCAGAAGCTCATCTGGGTTCTTCATTAATGGGACAGAGAGGTGAGACACTCGTGCTGCCTCGTGAACCATATACACTAGGTTCTCGTTAGGCAGGAATTAACATTTTTCTCCCACCCCTTCCAAACCATTTGGTTTTGTACTGCTTGGTTTCTGTCCACAGCTGGTCCCAGTGCCAGAACCGCCCGTCTGTCCTTCAACCACACGTCAGCCTCTCGCCCTGCCTAACACCAGACCACCCTCCCCTCCCAGCCTCCATCTCCAGCCTCTCCGTGTTTAATTTCCTCTAATCGCTTTCTTCACAGCCTTCCTCTCTCTAAACCCTTTATCTTCCTCCAGGCTGCAATCCCATCTCTTTGCTGCTTCTCCATTTCCTTTCTGCGATGCTTTGCCCAAAGCTGTCTACATTACGGTGCTTTAACTAGCACTGTGCTGGGAGGAGGGATTATTCTCCTGTCCTTCTGCTCAAGTGCTCCGGTTACATATCCCAGGATTGGATTTACCCCTCAGAAACGTTCATCTTGGAGCCGGCTCTGCCTGTGCTGCTTCCATCCAGCACCACTCACCRTTTTTGTCCTCAACACGTGGCTTTTGGGCGAGATCCATGTCAATTTGGCTCCCCACTGTGTTGCATCTTCCGTGTTTTCTCTGGAGCGTCCATGGAGGTGGCACTTTCTCCCARGCAAAGGACATATGGAGAGAATGGGCTCTTGGAGAGACACGTGTGACACTGATACCACTGGAAAACCCTCAGTTTTAAGGCAGAGACTCTGATTCCCACCTCAACAGCTCCAGGAGGAGAATCGAGCCCTGGAGCAGCCTGGACGTGCCAGGAGCATGGAGGGAGCCAACACAGCACCGGGTCCCACCACTTATCGCCTCTCCAAGGCTTTTCCTGGTGGGAAGCGTGGCCATTCTTGCTCCCGCTGCTCCGGAGAGGCAGTCGGGCATCGGGACAGAAAAGAGAGGAGCCTGTATCTATAAATAAGAGGCATGAATTAAACATGATTCTTGCATTTTCAAGGGTCAAATCAGTCACTCAGCGGTATCATCTGCTCCCACAGAGGAACGAAGGGAAGAGTAAGTGCAAGTGTTTATCATTACTTGTTATTTATGAAGTGATATGTTGAAGGACCGAATCACACCCCTAAAACCAGGGGAGCCAAAAATCAGACCCACTCAGCGTTCCTCTGGAGAACCACGAGCCTCCTGGGAAAAGCAGCAGATGATGACAGGCCCTTGTYTAAAGCCAGGCAAAAAATTTAGCAAGAGAAGCGGCTAAATAGATTAATTGGACACACTTTGGTAGAGGGGGATCGCAAGCTGAGCTACCCGCTTTTTCATCACCTGGATTAGCTGGAGCAGAAGGAGATGGATCTCCTTCCTCTTCCCACTGGGCTCCATGAGCAGGATGGGACCCTCATCCCGCTGGTGTCCTCCAGGGAAGCCRGGACATCCAGAGGGACTTCACAGGGTGGAAATATCCTGTGATTTGACTGCGTGCCCACAGTCCAGAGGTGTCCCCGATTCCGGGTGCTCCTCTCAAGCACCTTATAACCTCCATGAACAGACAGAAACACAAGAGAGGCATCAATAGCTTTCCAGCTCTGCTGGAATCTCTACAAATCACAGCCCGTTTTTTCATTTCAGTGATGGGAACAGATTAGAACGAACCCCAGCCAAGATCCTAAGACTCTTCTCATCTCAATGGAATAAAATAACTTCCTGGGACCAGATCCAGACTCACATATAGATAATATAGCCATAAAAGTCTGAGTACCGAGCAGCTCTGCATTCTCTGCATCTGTATTTCAGGGCTCTTCCAGGCTTTCAAAGCTGCTGCCTTCAGGCCAGCYCTAGCTGAGACTTTGCAGGATGGAATTAGCCTGGGGTAAAGTGGTCCAGACCAGTTGGGAACTTTCGAAAGCCAGGGATGCTCCCAGCACTGGTGCCCACTCACTCCAGCTGCGGCAGGGACCACGTGCCCAAATTGGCTTTCTCGTGTTTCGGATAACGAAGGGAACGAGACAT
This sequence comes from Eudromia elegans, assembly GCA_003342815.1. Taxonomy (NCBI): domain Eukaryota; kingdom Metazoa; phylum Chordata; class Aves; order Tinamiformes; family Tinamidae; genus Eudromia; species Eudromia elegans. Next base: position 1,355,114 of record PTEX01000133.1, on the reverse strand, counting down.
TTATCTCTCACAGGGATGTATCTGTATATCGCTCCCCGTCTAGCAGAATTTCCATGTAATGTCATATTTCCTCTGGGTTAATTTACTTACAGGTGTCAGATTTCCATAATTCCTGTTTTCCCTAATAGGTCCCACTGTTCATTGCCGCTTACTTTGCCTCCGCATCTCCAGGTCTCTGCTGTTCCTGCTGCAGCAGCCACCTCCCCGCTCGCCTCCACTTGCCAACGCTTTCCCACTATCCGAATTTTCCGGTGGAAGCTCTCACACGTGTGGATGCCGCCTGCGCCTGGATTGCAGATTTGACTTGGTATGAGAGCTGCAGTTAAGCCCAGACGAGGCATGACAAGATGTTCATCCTCCAACGCAGCCTGCTCTCCAAGGAGCCTTGCATGGAGGCTCCATCAGGAGAGCCCCTAGACATGCAAATTCCTGTTGGAATTTCAGGAATCACACAGCAACACCAAGAGCCYGGCAGCATCCGCATGGTGCTGCCAGTTGCCTCCTTGCCCGGGACTGGCACAGCTCCCTCCATGGCCTCACGGATGCAAACCCGCTGGCACATGGCACGTTTCCAATTCCAGGCTCCCTTTAAAAAGACCTTTAGAGCGAGCAGCACTGTCAAGAATCACATTTAAATTTTAAAAAAAAAAAAAGAAAAAAGAAAAAAAAGGGGAGAAAGAAATACCTGATGTGCTTATAAATTGGAAAATAAATGAATTGCACAGAAGACGGAACAAAAAAATTATTAAAATCTATGTAGTCTTCCATATTTTCCTCCCAAAATTAGCAGGCTGGATTCTCAGCCGGTGTAAATCTCTGCTAAATRGCATTCAAGTTAATGGACCTATGCTGATTTACACCACTGGAGAAATTACCTTCCTCTGCGCGTAGATCTCTGTGCACGTCTGTCCTTTGAGAATCAATAAATAAAACTTGAAAATAGTATTCATCCACCATTTATTCTGCTTAATTATTTAAGCTTCAGATTCTGGAAATAATAAAGGAGTAATAAAGGAGAGATTTACCATCTACTACAATTGCTAGAAGCAACACATGTTATTTCCTCCTTTACTTTTTAATCTCTCTCCCTCTCTGTCTCTTTTCTGTTCACAAAATTGAATCAATTTATTAGAGTTGTTGCAAAACCTGATTTGCTCTGATCTCTTGGTGGTGGTGAAGAGCAATGGGCTGCTCTGCTCTGCCGTGTCCCCCCCGTCCCGCTCGTTAAGGAAGATAACGCTTTGCCACCGAGGGAGCTGCACCCCAACGCTGAGAACTGATTAAAAGCAAGATGCGGCTTTTGAGAACAGCAAGAAGCAGGGAGGCAGGAGATCCCAGCTCGGAAAAGGAGGCTGGAGAAGACACGTGTTGGCAGGAGACTATCACCCTGAAAACCACGCTAGGTGAAGTTGCTCTCAAAAAGATGCTCRTCTTGCTCTCTCCGGCCCCAGCTCAGAGGGAGAATCGCCCTGCAAATGGCTGGGGACATCCCTGAAGTTTGGGAGCTCTAGGTTCCCAATGGAATTGGGTTGCTGCTCCAGCCCATCASGGGGGGCAGCACCTTTGCAGCCTCTATTAGATGAATAAATAATAATAAACCAAAGAAAAAGCAGCTTTGGATTTCCCCCATCGTTGCCTTCATATTTTGGAAACTCAGTTTCACCAAATTAACAGCTCAGAAGAGCAGTGAGATGTGTCTGAACCTTCAATCAAAGTTTTAAAAAGTGAAATAAAAACAGTAATAAAATAATAGACTCTGTTCCKCAAGGGGACCAGGGTGATGAGCGTGAAACCAGAGCCACCACCTTCCCCTCCAGGTCAGTACAGAGCTGCCTTCTCTCTCCCCAGAGCCAAGGGCTAAACAAGAAAGGGAAAAGATGGGAAATTACTCACCATGGAGATGTGGAGAGCCAGCAATTAATAAATAAATATAAATATTGCTAACACCAGGCTTTTATACAGCACTTTAAATTGCAAATTACTCCTGAAGCGTTTATTATTAATTATATCATTTGCATCTGCTATTGCAATAATATGCAATTATTTATACTGATAAATAATTTGTGGAGGAACCACAAGGCTGAGTTAGATGAGCAAGAAAACAGTTTTGGCAACCAGGCTACGTGCGATTGCCACAAATCCCTCCCTGCAGCCAGCGCCAACGCGGAGCGGTCGCCGGCTCGCAGGAGGTTTCTTGGTGCATTTTGGTTTGGGGGCTCCGTTCTGTCCGGCAGAACGGAGCAGAGGTGTCACTGAAGTGAGGAACATGATAAAGAGTAGGGAGCACCCCGAGCACGAGGCGTCCCCATCGTGACGGGGACRCATGTTCACCACGAAGCTCTGCCCGTCTCCCTCCGACCCGTCCCCCTGGAGCAGCTCCCACCCGTCGCTGCGTTTAATGCACCCTGGGACAACCATCGGCAGGGGAATCTGGTCCTATGTATAAAATAATTATATAAAAATACAATTATTTTAGGCRCAAGGGGAAAGGAGGCTCCGCTGTCAGGGCTGCCTGAGGTTTTGCATCCCTGGACYGTTGCTTCGCAGCCGGTTCTGGTCCATTAGCGGTGCCGCAGGCGACTATACCGCGAGCAGGATGCACAAATCCAGATCTGGGTGCCAGGTGCCATTCACCACAAGCGGGTGATCTTGCCCCGCTTTCCCCATCCAAAACGCAGAGCCACAAGCCCGCCCACGGAAGCGGCAGGGCACGAAGGAGGGCCAGGCTGGGAACTCCACCGCAAACGGCAGGGGGAAAAGCAAGAGCGAGCCGCAGGATAACGGAAGGCAGAAGGAGAAGCGGGCGCTCAGCATCTCCGCGTGCTTCCCTACACCCACATCCAGGCACGACGCGGGGCCTCAATCAATGCCTGCTTGCAGGAAGCCGGGCTCTGCCGGCATCAGGTATCCCTGCGTGTTTGTTCTGGACATTAAAAATACGGCTTTGATTGCAGATTGTTTTTCCTCACACCTCCTAAAGCACGAGGAACCTCCGCTACAAATCAATAGKTTTTTTTTAACTCCCTTCGCCTGGGAAAGGAGTATGTATAAAAAAATAAAAACAACCCAGCAACTAACAGATTAATCCTGTCAAGAGAAGGGGGGAAAGCCACCTAACAGAACCACAGACCGAAAAGTTACAGACTAGCAATAGGTGACAAGTAATTATGGAACAGGAAAACATATAGTGAACTCATTTGGGTGAGCAGCGGCTGATTAACAGGCACGACATTTGTTTTCTTTATTTATGGCCTGGCATTGCGGAAAATTGATACGAAACACGCCATATACTACACGCCTGGTGACACGTTCAGCAAATGAAGAGTCTGGGAAGAAATCAACCTGAATTACACCCGCGGTTACTCAACCTCCTCTGCTCGGCTCTGCCATCCTTTAGCGAAGGCAGCGGCAGTGACACAGCACTTAAGTGACACCTAGTCCTGCTTAGCAGACTGCAGGTGACACCTTGGTGACATCTCAGAGGCCATCGTGTCCCTCATACAGATCCTATGGCCTCACGCACAGCTCTGGGGGTCTCAATGCGGCGTTGGGCGAGAAGGAAGATACTCCGAGCCCAAAATAAGCTTAGGGCTTTGRTTACATCCGTATTGGTTACTTCTGCTCTCCAGTCTGGTCAGAACTTCTTGACAGGCTCATAATCAGCCTGAGATGCCCTCAGGAAACATGATTTCCAGATCAAAATTCCATGATTTCCTTGGGAAATGGGACCAAATCCCTTCTGGGCACCTGGCAGATTTGGGGCATCCCCTGCATGCTCCCTGGCTCTGCATCACACCCACTCCCAGCACCTCGCATCYGCGGAGACCTTGCACAACTCCCTTCATGTCCCCCGGCTCCGCCTGCTCCTCCTGGCCACAGCACAGCCCATTGCAACAGGCAGAAACACGCGGGTTGGGGTGTAGCTACCCCGTGCAAGCCTAGAAGTGGTACCGCTAGCTTGAGCAGGAGGGAAAAAAGGCTCCTCTAACCTTTCCATGCAGTCAGGRAAGGCTCCGAGCTCCCCGCCAAGACGCTGCTGTTATGAAACAGAGATTATTTAAATGCAAATTGCTGAAAAATACAACTTTCTTTATTAAAATGCAAATTGCACATCAAGCCTGCTGCCTCCCGCACGTCTCCTTCCCTGCTCAACGCCCCGGGACTCCCGGTGCCAACAACACACAGGTGCCCAGGGCCACTGCCCTGGGGATCGGGCACAGAAGCCAGCACGGAGCCAATGGGACCTTCCCATAGAGGCTGGAGTGGGATGACGGTGGCCAGGACACCCCGCAGCCGCAGTGGCGCTTCGTGGCGCGTTGTGCCACCCCGTCACCTCCCTCGCAGCCGCCTGTTGTGAAAGGTGTCAGTCTGCCGTAGCCTCCTTGTGCAATGAGATGAGATGGGGTGTCCCTGAACCGCTACACTGAAGGGAATAATTACTGTTTTCACATTTCCCAAGCATGTTCCTCCAGGAGATGCTCTGCCCCGGAGCCACCACGACGGCACTGCAGCGAGAAGCTCCCGGCTGTGCCATAGCCGCCGGCCAGCTTCGTTCCTGGAAGATCATTAGAGGCAGCAGGGCTGGGAAAAGGTCCAAAGTCGCTCGCTGCTCCCAGCGAGCCGCTTCCCCCAGGAAAGCGTTTAATTGCTTCCCGAACGCTCCCACGGGAGCCTCGCAGGAGCACCCAGGCACCCCRCTGATCCCTCCACAGGGCCAGCTCAGACTTCACCTCCTTTCACTTCCTATTACCGTTCTCCTAATCCTTTCCCGCAGCCCTTTCCCATCCGCATCCAGCACATCTCTCTGCATCCCTCTCCACTCTGGCTTTCCAGAATCCTCCTCGTGATATTCAGTGAGGGCAACATCACCACGAGCCTTAAGGATGGACGTCAGATCAGACCCCACGCGTAAAGAGCCCGGAGCGTCGGAGGGGCTCATCCAAGCAAAGCAAACACAGCGGATGAGGCCAGGACATGAGCAAACATCTCCTTAATGGGCCCTGGAGCCGGGCACGTCCCTATTCTTGYGCTGCTGCACCTAGCTAAAAACACAGCATAAACCACCCGCACGTGTTCAAGTGATGCCAGCAAAGGGCTTGRGTTTAAGGACAGGTGAAAAAAGAACGGAAAAAGCACAAGGAGAGTGACAGGAACCTGCAACACATTCCGCCCTCCCTCCCAGCTCTCGGCACCCTTGCACCAGTGGGCGTCTCAGCTTCAGGGATGCAGCCACCTGAAGCATCCGGATCCAGGCCTTGGGATACCCCCCTCCAAAAGGAGGGAACATGAGAGGGTGCCTGGCCACAGGGCTGTGATCTGAGCCAGTTTATGYGGCCTGCACTGCAGGGAAAAGGTCCTTAATGCCCAAGTTTTCCATTGCGAAGGATTGTGCCCTGCTTAGGGCAGCACTAATCATTCCCTTAAACAAAGCAGTGCTGTAAGCGATTCAGGGGTTTTCTCACTCACGTTTTGCAATAATTGAGCATAAATAAATGCCAAAATAAAACAAAAGGTGGCACCTTCCACTCCAAAACCCACACGCGTGTTTAGGATGACAGCCACGTTCTCTACTGAAGGACGTGGAAGCTCTTGGAGTCGATGCTGAACCAACTTTCAGTCTGGGCTGGGGATCCCCAAGGTCCAATCTCAGATGTCCCTTCTCGCTGCAATACCCATTTCTGAGCAGTTTCTTCCCTGTTCTCCACAGCCCTGAAATGAGGTTTCCCAAGCAATAACCCAGACCGGGGCCAAGCATTTAACAAGTGTGCAGTAAAATGCATCTCTTTCCCCTGGTTGTTAATTTTCATTCAATACATTCTTAATATTCAATTAGTATTTATGTAACACGCAGCAAAGGATTATCCTATTAAAGCTAAATTAAGAGCTCCATTCGTTAATTATTACATCTTATTTCAAGTACTGCCAACGTTCATCCCTGGAAACGCAATATTTTACACCAAAAGGCACCGGAGGGAGCTCGGCTGCTTGGTGCCGCTGCGGTTCCCCATTGCTCCGAGGTGCAGATGAGTTATGGAGCCCACGAAGCGTTGGCTGTTTAGCTCTATGGGAAGGGAAGCTAAGGAGCGAGCGTTCGGCACGTCGGAGCCAGCGCCACGGGTCCCTACCCAGGGCCAGGACCACGTCCCTCCAACCTCAGCCCCTTCCCGTGATCCAATTTCACCTCCCGACAAACAGAGGATCAGAGGAATTCCCCAGCCCCTCAACAGCCTCCAGCCCTTCTTGCTGGCTCTGACCCAGCTCGTTCCCTCCAWCTCCCACTATCTCATTTTCCATCAAAGCCGAAGCTTCCTCTGGGCTCCCAGCGAGGTCACAAGACTTCATGTTCTTTACAGAAATCCATCAAACAGTCTCAGAAAAAAACCTGCAGGAAATCTTCCTGCCAGTTATTTTCTGGGATGGAGGATAAAGAAAAGAAAAAAGAAGGAGAAGAATTTACAGGTAATTTCCTTGTCAAAAGTTCCTGTCTATAAATACAATCAAGATAAGACTGACATGGCAAATAGCTCCTTTTCTCTCCTGAATGAATTATTCAATTCACCACTGATCCTCCCTAACTGCTTTATATTGCCTTTTGCTTTCCRTATTTATTTTACTTTATTTAGTGCTGTGGAGAAGCACTGCCAATAATCGAGACGGATTCAGGCAATCACAGGATTCCACAAATCCCTCCCGTGGCGGCTCAGCCCCGGAGCTGCTTCCTTGATCCCGAGCGCGTTACATTTATCCGGGGCTTTTTTCCCCTATTCCAGAGCAATACCCTGGGGCAGGATCCAGWGCTGCTCCAGCTATCTGCAACATCTGCATCCTAGACAGAGCCAAGCTGCAGGGCCAGAGTCAAGTTATAGAGAAGCAAAAGCAAATTCCCCTTGGTCAAATCCCTTAATTCTTCCTCCTCAGAGAGTGGCGACAGAGCCCTGTTAGAGATCAAGGGAATCTGCAGCCCCACAGGGGATATTTAAAAGTGATAAAAACCCAAAAAATGCACCAATAAGGAGCTGTGCTCTTAAAAGGAAGGAAATAACACTACTACAAAAGGAGAAGAGGGAAATGCTACCACACCAAAAGCTAATAAAAATATTACTTGGGAAACAGAACTGCTTCGAAGAAGCCAAATAATATCCCCACTGATGATTCAATTACGCAGCAGATTAGTGCCGGTCGGTCTGCGGAGCCAAAAGTTTCTCACGGAGGTTTGGAGCCCCTGAACGGGTGATAACTTCATAAAACCTGCGCATCGCGGGGGCGGGAAAGTGGGAAAAGGAGGCAAGCCTGGAAGATAGACAAAAAAACCTCATTCTAATCACGAAACAAATCTGGTGGATTTCTTTTTTTTCCCCAAGAGCAGGTTCCAGCCACTGCAACATTTCTCCAGTTTATCGATTGGCAATTAGAMAGGTGTTTTAGCTGCTTCTCAGCTGTGTCCCCGCTATTCCCTGCCGAATTTCCATTGCACAGGACCTATTTCCATCCTCCTGCAGAGCCGGGCAAGCCCCCCTGCCTGACCCCAGCACTTCCGAGTCCTCACTCGTGCCAATATGCCTGGAAAGGCAGCTTTTGGAAAGAGAAAACTGCTCTGGAATGTGTGAGAATTTCTAGTCGACCCAGCAGGGAAATATCCCATTCAGACATTGGGAACTGAAGGATGCTCTTTTGGAATGGCCTGAGGCTCAGAGCAGTGGATGCCTCCATCCAAAATCCCAAGCATATCCCAGGCAAGAAGCAACAGAGCAAAACTGCTTGTATCTCCCAAGACGGGTAAGCCGAGCCCTTCTGCAGCATCAATTTCCAAACCTATTTTTTCATCTGTCCACCAAAAAGTGGGAAGATAAGAGGAAAAGAAAGAGCAAAGGGTTTTCTTCTTCAGAGAATCCACCCGGGCACACTGTAAGCACGTGCCCTCATCCATCAGGCCATTGGATGGATTTCGTTGCCTGATTTTGCATTACCACTTGCTGAGCCCCGTCCACCGTGGAAGCCACCACTGGCTTTGTGCTCTCTGCAGTGCCYGGGGTAATTGTCCCTTGCAACCTGCAGGAGGATGAGGAAGGTGGCAGTGTTTGCAATTCCACTTGCTCCAGGAGGAACATGATCACAGGCCAGGCCCTCCCTCTGCTGCTCCCATCAGCACAGGATTTTTCCCAGTGGGAATGAAGCTGCATCTGAGGACACATGAGTTACAGGTTAGAGCAAACACAGCCCAGGTGTGGACTGGGCTGGAAGAGCCAGCAGCAAAGGATCCGTTCCCAACGCCAGATGGCACATTCCCAAAAAAACATACYTGTTGTAGAGCTCTTGGCCCTGCAGGATCTCCACGTCCTGGTGGGACAGAGGCTGTAGGAAACAGACCTTCATGAAGCATCAGCCCATGGGATGCAGGGTAGGAGCAGAGCCAAGAGGGGGGCTGGAATGCTGTGGGGGGTGGAAGGGCAGGAGGGAAAAGCGGAGGGGAAGGGATGCATGTGGAGGGGAGGGAAGCGGCRCAGGGGAGCCCACACGCCAGGCAGTGTTTATTAATTTTCTGCTCGGCTGCCTTTGGTGCCATAGCTCCAAGATCATGGAGCTGCTCCACACTCTACTAAATAATTCAATCTGTGAAGAATCCAAGTGTGTAAGCGAACACTCTTACGCGTCTTAAAATTTAATTGCAGAGCTAAACAAGATTAAGTGCAAGGAGGACATAAAAGATATGAAAATAGATGCCGGGGCTTTTGTTTCCTGAGCCYGGCACAGGAACCTTGCCCCATTTTTCACACTACTCTGCTAAAGAGCCGGAGCCTCTTTCCTTGGGCTCCCCCCTCCTCTCACGCTATTTACGGCTGTGTTTGCAAGCAGCAGGCTCGCAAATCACTTAATATCCATTAGAGCAGCCCTACTCGCCCTGCTAGACTCTGGCTCTGGCAGCCTTTCCGTTGTAAATCCTTGTGTTCGAGGGTTTAGGGAATCAGGCACAAGCACTTGCTCTCGTGGCCTCCTCTGCCTCGCTGGAGCCCTGGGACACTGTTTTGTCTCTCCTCCTGCTTCACTCACTGCATCGTCCCCCCGTGCTGCCACAGCAGCCTTAAATCCATCCCTGCAAGGCAGGAGAACGCAGCATCTCCCCAAGGAAAGGAACTCGAAGGCAGGAGTGCCAGGGGGTGAAAGTAGCCAGGAGCCACCCAGGATGGAGCAAGAACTGGCCCAGGGCGAAAGTCCTGGTTTCCCTTTGAGAAGAAATGTCAAGGATCTCTTGGGAGCAGAGGGAAGCCAAGAGACCAAAGGCAAGGGATGTAAATCAAGCAGAAACACCCCAGATTTGCCCCTGTCTTACACCCAAAGTGGATCTTTCCCACTGCCCTTGGCAGCAACTGGAGCTCTCCATAGGGACTGGGGTTATTCCAGGTCCTGAAAAACTCTCATCCCTCTGGCACCAATTTGCCTGCAGGCACATTAGCATTTCATGAACTTGGGCTTTTAATTACAGTCATCATGGGCTAAGAGCTCCGTGCAAGGGGGAAGGAGCCCCCAAACCTGCCAGGGAAGAAACCCAGCTCACTGCCCTGACCAGCAGCTGGGATTTTCCCTATCCCAATTAGCTGGTTATGACTCAGAGCACAGATGCATTAATTAACACATGCAATCATGCAAGGGGAGGCACGAGTCAGAGATGGAGCGAGACTGCAAATAAACCCACTGCCAGATCCTCACAGGGGTGAATGTCAGAGATGCCCTTTAGCACCTCTTTTCTCCCCARATTAGGAGGCATTGCCGCCTCTCTGGGACTGCACGGGATGCAGGTGCCGGGCTCCCCATGCCGGTGATGGATCACTGTTCTAACATTTATGGTGATGGACGGATGGCATAGCAACAAGTGAATTAAACAGGCCCCGGCGCTGACATGAGTGGTGGTAAATGTCATAAAAGATCAACCATTATCCCCTGAACGCAGCTTTCCGACCGCCGAGCGGAGCCGATTGAGATGATTTAGTGGAAACGGAGACCACAGAGAGCAGGAAGAGCAGAAGGGAAAGTTTGGTGTGGGGCTGAGCTGCGTCATCACCACTCCTCTGTTCACACAGACCAGGTACAGGATCCAGGACCAGGATCCCCCCAACTGATCCTCTGGAGCAGATGGGGCATCCTCGYAGAACAAGGAATCACCTCATCTTCCCCCAGAGGGGAACAATTACATACCAGGAACTTTGCAGCTCGTTTCATGGCACCAGGTTTCCTCCCAGGCCATAAAGCTTCACCCATCCCTTGCCCTGCAAGGCAAGTGCCCAAAGGAAACCATCCTCCAAGGACTTGCCAGCCTTGTGCAATGTAAGGAGGCAGCTAAGAAACCCCCTTACTGCTTCACTCAACCTGCCTGAAGATCCCAAACCCAAGGCCTCTTCCAAGCGTTCCCCACGCAAAAGCTCTCATCCGAGATAACACACACACATAAAAGAAAAAAGGCAAAGACAGCAACCTTAAAAATAACGTTATTTTGCAGTATTGCCACTTTAAATCTTCAGCAATTGAAAATCCAATTTGCACTTAGMAACATCCAATCTGTTTGCATGTGTTTTGCCCTTAAGTCGTGCCTGGTAATTCAGGCCAGCAGAGCTGGCACAGGAGCCGTGGGAGAGGGTGAGAAACCTCAGCATGAAGCAGCCACGGGGCTGGTGGGGACACAGGTGGTGAGAGAGACATGGGACTAAAGCAGAAATTCCACTGTGCGGAAATGAATTTAATACCTGGACGGGTGGAATGGGGTCCTTTCGTGCTTGCTGAATTCCTCCTGCAGTCCCAAACCTCAGCTCTGACTGATAACCTGGTGAGAGGCCCAGCTGGTGCCRGTCTTGGCTCCACCAGCTCCAAGGAGCTCTTGGAGGAGCCCTGGTACTGCCACGAGGTCTCCCCTCCTCCYGGCTCAGTGCAATGACACCCGTTGAGAAAGAAGTGAAACAAATCCTCAAAACAACTTCTGCATCATCCCCATCGGCATCACTGCCTGCATCCCTCACCGCTCGGAGGTTATTGATCCTCCGGACGCCCCCATGATTGGAGTCCAAGATCCAACACCGGAGAAGTCCAGCCGAGCCCCAACCTCTCAAATCACATTGACACATTTAGGAGGCACCGGGCACTTCATCCTCCAGTATGTAATTACATACGTGTCACCATGATCTACGTGTTTGGCAGGGCCATAAAGCCCCCAGAGYGCTGACAGGCTCTGCGCTGCAGAACAGGCAGAGGGGATGGCAGAGTGTCACCGTTAGCAGTGGAAGTGTCACCAGTCTGTGCTTCTGCCTGYGGAGCTGTATGCAGGCGATGGGGTTAGTGGAGCACCCCTGCGTAGGGTAGCCTGGAGGTGTCAGAAGGGTCCAAATAGAGGTCCAAAGCAACTGGGATGGAGTTGGTAGGTGCCAAGAGAAACCACTGCGTCCTTGCACTGTGCAAGACGGCAGCGGAATTGGGGGTCTCCAGGGACCCAAACTTGTGTAATGAGCTGTTCTGCACAGCAATAAATGTGGAAAGCAAAACTGGACTCTGTAGGAGTCAGTCATCCCCAAGAAGACCACCAGGCGAGGCCGGSCAAGAAACTAAGCGAAAACTTCCTCTACCTTCTCCCTCTTGTACAGCAAATTAGATGACACTGCTGTGTGCAAACGCAGCTAGGAAAAGTAAAATATATACATATATAACATTCTGCCCCTCCTGATTTTGCCACACTCTCCCCTCCAAGGACCTCGGCAGGTTCATACCTGTTTCCCAGCTCCATGGCTGCTCCCTGCATCTCCTTCCTAGGAAGGACTGGGCTGCTCTGGCTGCAGCCCTGGGTGCTCAGTCTCTTCACTCTTCTTTGTCTGATCTTGGGCCAAAATATTTGGGATCATTTCTCAGGGTCCCAAGACAGCATTGGGCCACGCAAGCCCGAGGATGCAGCTCAAGAGAATAAGTCAGGGGGAACAAAACACTGAAGCAATACATGTGAATGAAGCACTGGAAAATACCCAAGAGCCTTTAACTCTCCTTCCTGAGTTTCAACAATTCCACCACTTCTCCTCCCCCATCTTTCTTTTTTTTTTTTTTTCCTTTTCCTTTTAATTAACAACGTAATGAAATTCAATCCACTTGCAATCTACTGCGGCAAGAAACAGCCCTCCCTGGACTCCAAATGTCCTGGCTAATAGGGCTGGAGGCTGTAAAAAGTGCAAGGCAGATTTTTCAACTTCTCCACATTAATTACCTCCTCTGAGCAAGGCAGCCACAACACCGCGCAGACTCAAACCACCCTGGCTCCATAGGAGACACATGGGGATGGGGACCACTGGCTACCAAGGGGAAAGGCACCTTGCTCGGTCACCCTTGTTGCCTCTTCAGGCTTCAGAAAGTCCAAGTTTTCCCCTAAAGCAGGATGTGAATTGAAGCCAGGGCACAACGTGGCCATACATCCCTCYGTGCTGACCATGACACGTGGCTCCAGGCATGGCAACTGGGGAAGGGGTGAGCTGAGGTCTGCCTCGATGCTGCAAGAAGAGGGACACAGATAAATAGACTGGCAACTAATGCTATTTGGAGAGACAGATAGGCTCAGCAGGTAAATAATGATAACGAGCTTCTAATGAGCTCACATGTGCACAGCACCTTCCCTCCAGCTGGATCCCCAAATACTTCATAAACCCCCCCAAAAAACAAGCTGTCCCTCCAGCCCTCTTCTGTTTTATTGCCCGGGGTGGACAGGCACTCCTCCCAGTGCTCCATGTGCCCAGCTAGCGCCGCAGGGCCCCAAGGGATACTGCAAGAGGGACACCCAAACACAGAGGCTCCTGCTCCAGCCTTGGCTTTGGGATAGACAACGAAAGAGGGGCAATAGCATAGGCTGGGCCTCCTGGTGCAGAGTACTGAGAGCTCAGCGCAGCAGTGAATAGAGAGATCTATGGGAGATCTATGCCCTCAGCAGACTTACACCAGCCAAAGCAGACCTGGATTAGAAGAAAAACRGAGCCACTTTTCCCTTTCCTGATGCTCCATTTTAGGCTGTTCCTTTTGGTGTGGGGCTCTGGAACTAGGACATCTCATCCAGGCTCTGGTCTTCACCAAGGCTCAAGACAGAAACTCAACATGGGTGTTTTAGGGCTGCCTCTACCCCACCTCCAACCATCGCTGTACACCTGAGCAGTGTGTTTTAGCTCCTCTATAGGCTGGCAGATATATGTGCTCTCTCCAAGCTGTGTTCTTAAAGCACTTGTCTCTGTAGACCTCTGGGGCAAGAGGTGAGCGTTCAGGACTATTTCTTCCAGACCAGCTTTGCTCTAATTTCCAACTCTATTTGTTCTATTGAGTGGCTATCAAGTTAAAAATGCAAGGACTATAGATTTCTTTCCAGCTTAAATATCTGAAAACAAGTGTGCTAATGAGCAACCTGACCACCATAAAAATGATYACTGACAGCACTTCAAGGACCCAACCTTACCGCCTTTAAAACCACTAACGGCAGCAGAACACAACCGACTGTCCCAGCRCCATCAATCCAGCCCAGGCCAGGGGGAATTTCCTGATTAATGCTTGTAGGAGAAGAAAATAAGCAGATGGGGGAAAAAATAGAAGCCAACGAGGAGGCGATCTCTTACTCAGCCTGCTCCAATCCTTCTATGACCATTTCAAGCTAAAGGAAGATGCCCAGGGCAATGCTTTTAAGGGCTCCTAGATCACTTCCAGCACTGCAATTCAGCACAGAGYGACACCCAAGAGGCTTCCTGAGGGCTTTGCAAAAGCCACCAAAAAGACGGCAATGGGCACCCTCAGGGAATTCAAAGCATTTCTAATGGTGTCCTGGACACGAGTCCCAGACTGTCACATCAGCTCTGCATCTTGGCTTGTCCCTAAAGCTGCTCCTAGAAAGATCTTCAAAGGACAGGCTCACAAGCACATGGAAGAGATCCATGCAACAGCCTCAAAACAGGCAGGAAAACCAGGAACTTTGTGACAACGGGAGGCAACAGTAACCCCAAAGAGGTCTCCCTGAGCCAGACTCTCCTTGCCCAGAGAAAGAGATTTCTCARATAAATAGTGCATGCAATCTAGACCAAGCTTGGTAATTAGCAACACCCTGTGAACACACACAGAGATTTCCAAAGTCACTCCCTGCAAGGCAGGACATCTTAATCCCTCAGTCCATTTTCAATGAAAACCTGACATTAAGACATATTTACATATTACTTGTTATTTGCTGAGGAGCTGCAGTCTTAGGTCCTGGTCACAGCTCTCCCAAGCCAAGCGCGATGTCCCAAAGGAAAACCACAGAGCTACGAGGGTAGAGGCTCCAGCTCGGAGATATCGGAAAAAAACCCTACCCTTCTCCAGCACTCAGTGACTGATGTTCCCATTTACGCTGCCCATCTTTTAGGATATGATCCTTAGTGAAAAGATAAAAAAATAAATAAAAATAAAAATTTTAAAAGGGGACATAAAATAGCTGCACAGCTATTTAAACAGTACTGAGATTTAACGGTGCTTTGCATCCCCTGTGTTCCTGCAGCCATCGCCCAGTCTAGGGAGCTGCTTTGTTTCTGCTACCACCTATTGTTTTTCCACATTTCTTGTTCAGGTTGTAAAAGGGAAAGGTGCCAATGACAAAGTTATTTAACATGCAGGTCTGATGTCCCTGAACCAGTTGGAGCACGGGGGAAGAAGGCAGCAGCAGGGCTGATCCGTGCACGGACACGATGCTCTCCCCGTCCTGGGGAGCCTCCATGGGGGTTTTCCCCATGAGAGCATCAGCCTTGAAAGGGCCAAGGGGAGATGCTTCCAAGAGCTTTTCCAGAGCGCTCAGCAGCTGGATGTGCCCAGATTGCACCAGCTAGAGACTGCAAGGAGTGGGTGGGAAGGAGCGGGAGAAAACAGTGGGCTTCCTTCAAGCAGAACACACAGATTTCATTAACTGGGAAAGCCAAGTTTGCAGGAGAATTAAATGCAAGGAAAGCCGCCTGCACCAGACAGATGTTAACTGCAAGCCACAAAAACACCTGAGACATGGAGGCACCTCCCAGCCACAGGCAGGGGCTGGCATTGGTCCTGCTGCACAAGGAGCCAGGGCTGAAGTCTTGGAAAGAGAGGGAAGGGATTTGTTTAATCCCTGGAGCCAGAGGACCGCTCTCGTTGGTGGGGTGATGCTGTGCAGTTTAAGTCACCCAGATGCTGTACAAGCACCTTGTCACCCAGCCATGGGCTGTGCTTAGACCTGCCTCTTGCAATCAAGCTGTCCAAAACTCAGTTCTGTGCACGAGTGCTTCCCTAGCCCATACTTGGGAAAAGGCCATGAGCAGGTCCCCAGAAACAACCCCAATTTTGCTTTATCCAACCCACATAATCTCTCCAGCCACTGCAGAGAGCATTTCTTCCATCAGGAAGCTTGAGCCAGCACCACAGGCTGGTCCACGAACAGAAAAGCCTGAGGTAGATGGGTATTTACTGCATACTGACACAGGGGACAAATAGGAACACAGGCAGGGGGAAAGAGAGAAAGAAAGAGCAGGAGACCCAGAGGGTTCATTACATTTTCTCCTGCCTCTTAAGAGCAACAGTCTCTACCTCCATCCCCATCTCAGTGCAGAGTGGAGCTTCCTGCTCCAACAGCCTCCGAGCCTGGTCCCATGGCCATTGGAAACCAACACATGACAAATCAGGGGGGTTGTTGGCAACAGCGATTGCCACTTTTTACCAGAGCTGCTCAGGGTCACACAAATGCACCCCGAGTGCCGAACACTCCAGAGAGCCCTTGCAAGAAACCAGTGTCCCTGGAGTCCACCAAGAAGCACGGGATGCTAAAGCAAATGTGCTCTGTGTGGGCACACATGCTCCAGCTGTTGGCATATCCCAGGAAATCTGTGTTTTGCTCCTGGTTTGCTCTCCAGCTTCCAGGGAAAAGCCAGGTAATTCTCCTGCAGATGGAGCCAGGTTTATTCAGTTACAAAGTCAACATCAGGGGACTTTTCACATTCTTTGGTTTCACCGGAAAGGAGAGGGATAGTGAGTGAAGAGGATGGGTTATTGCACAGAGCTGTGCATAGAGTTCTGTGACTCCGAATCCCTCCCCGATCCATCCCAGAGCTACTTAGTATCATGTTTATGCATGTGTAACACAGCCCTCCGGGGACTGTCTGCTCTGTGCTGTCTGGCACCAAACAACTTCTCCCCCAGGGAGAAGTGGGAATCACAAGGAAGGAAGGAAACRGCATCAGAGAGCAAACCTGGCCGAGCAATCCGGTCCTGCACTTACCCGGCTTCTCTAYAGGCCAATGAAGTTGTTGCTTCCAGGCTGGAAGAGAATCCGACCTCTCAAGTTTTATTTTTCCAGGCAGCAAAAACCATTCAAGAGGCCACGGGAGCACTTGCATTTTCCATCCTGGACACAAATAAATAAGGGAAGTGCTGAAAGAGGGCACATGCATCAAGAACCCRGCCCCGATTCAGCGCCTGCTCCTGCAGGCAGCTGGAAAGGAAATTCCCGAGCTTTGCCTGGGTCTTGCCTTGGCAACTGCCTTTAAGTCAATATTCATTTGCTGTGTGGGGTGACTCTTAGCTACTCCAGAAAACAAACACTCCTGCACTGCTGCCTGCAAGGAGGCAGATTTTGACTTAGCAGCATCTCCCAGGGCTTCCTGGGGGAGGTTTGGAGCACGTGCTGCTTCCACKAGCGACCCTGGAATCATGTGCTATCGACTCCAGTCGGGAAGATCACCACCGTGTTTCCATACATGGTGCCAGCAACTCAGAGTGGGAAAAAAGGTCTGCACCAGTAATGCAGCCGGCCCGGCCAAGGGTTTAACAGGCAAAGAGCTGCAGTAGCTTCATTTGAACGCTCAGCATGAATTCTCTGCCTGCAAAGATATCCAAGGAAAACAGCATAAAATTCATTCCTGCCAGGCCATCACAGAGTCCATTTTGGAAGGCCCAACTCTGTGGCGTTCAAAATTAAGAGAAAAATCACTTCTCTGMAGCCCAGGGTGTGGAATGAAAGGACAGATTTTGCAAAGAACTCGGGACTCGCAGCAGACTGGAGGGGCCAAATACACGGCCTTTTGATGCCTTTGCCCCTTTTTCTGGCCAGGGATTTTTCTAGCASAGCTTTTCAAGTTACAAGTGGGGGCAACTTGTCCTTGAGCCCATCTCCAGCTCCACCAGTCATTGTTCTTCTTCAGACCAGCTCCTCAATTTGAGTTTTAAGAGGGGAAAAAAAACACATACCATCACAAGAGGTGCCCGAGAAGGGAAGCTATGCTGTCCTAACCACTGTACACATGTGCAAGGAAGGGAACAAATTCCCCAGGGACAAGCGCAGCAGAGCCTCCACACGAAACCCTTTGGACTCCCCACACGTGCATGGAGCCACCCCGAGGCACCTCTCACTCCCGCACAATTCGCAGCCCAGAGCCCCGCTCACAAGTGCTTGGATAACACAGAGCAGGGAGAACTCCCTCGCCCGCAGCTCAATCCCCACGGCAAAGAGGAGAAAACATCTCCGTTAACCTCGCCAGGGTCATCTCCACAAGCCGCCTGCCTGCGGAGCCAGCCCTGGGGGTGCTGCTGGTACCCAGTGCTTAATTGCAGGCCCTGCAAGCCAGGGAAAACCCTCGCACTTGGTCTGGGGCAAGACCCGCTCATTAATTAGAGGTTAATGAAGAGGAACCAGGCAGGCACCAGTGCCCTCTGCTGGGACCGGTCAGAAAGGCTTATGGGGGAGCCAGGGGCCTGGGCAGCTCCCGCCCAGAGGCTGGATWTGGGAAGCCCCAAAAGGCTGCGCATTCCCCAGCCCTCGCTCCAGAGAGGCCCCTCTGAGCCGATCCCATCTGACAGTGCTCAGGAGAAGGAGGACCCCAGGGAGGCGAAGGGAAGGGGGAAGGTGGGCTCGGCAATTTATAAAACCACTCTGTTTGACTGCATTAGCTTTGCCCGAGGCTCCAAAACATGAGGAAAGGCAGCCAGAAAGAGATGGGGAGCGGGGACTGGGGGAGGGAGAAGGGGGATGGCAGAGATGGAGAAAGCTGTAATTGCAATTGCTGGAACTCACTTTTAATGCTGGCTGCTGAATACAGTAAACACGCTCTTGGGCCTAGGGAATAAGCATTGATTTTTTTTTTTTTTTTGCAAGCGTTCCAGTGAAAACCTTCAAATCAATCCTGTGCTGTCAGACACTTTTGCCTCTTGGCCTCCAATTACTCACTCTCTGCACCCACCCTTCGCTTATCTCACCTTCTCCAGGCGCACCCCGTGCAGGGAGAACACGAGTTTAGTGCTTCACCCACTCCACAGCGGGTGGCAGGATGCAGAGGTGCCCGAGGGKTGCGCAGGGCTGCAGACAGGGCCCAGGCAGCTGCAGCACCCAGAGACTCCACTTGCAAATTGGGCACGGGATGCTGGGGTAGCCTGTGCAATAACCACAGGATGCATAGGAGCTTTAGGGTTTTGAGCTGAACCTTCAGAGCTCAGTGCAAAAAAGCACCATGGACTCAAACACATTAGGAGCCCCCCTCTCCCATCTGCCTTCCCAAGAGATCTCAAGCTCCCGTGGTGCTGCAGGATCAAGCACGCTCCAGCTCTCCATCTTCCCACGACAGCCAAGTCCTACGTCTGCAGCAGATCAAGGCCAGGGACCAAGTCGCCAATCTGCATGTCYGGAGGCTTTCTAGCAATGCTTGGTCACTCCCAAGTTTCTCAGAGGCAGAAGCCAGGGAAGAAAAGCCACGTATGGAAGTGCGAGCACAGGATGCACAGACCCCAGCGAGCCAACTGGCTGCAGCATCCCAGCTGGCAGGCTTCAAAAAGAGAGAAAGAGAATTCACAAGTTGGTGTCCCCCCGGAGCTGCTGCAAAGGCGCTGTAAAGATTTTACAATAAGCGTGGCATCGACTTTGATTGTCTCTGTGTCTAATTCGGGGAGATAAGATGCAAAGCAAACAGCTCATGAGCCATTTGTCRTACACTGGTTTTGATGCTTCCGAGGACTTCACCTTGTGCATGGCGGCATTTTGATAATTTGCTCCAAGAAGAGAGGAAGGAAAATGAGGAAGAAAACAAGAACGGGGCGGGGGGGGGGAATCCCAAACAAGGGGCACCGAAAGCCCTCTCCTCCCACAGAGGACAGGACATTCATGGAGCTGACTGCAGACACCGGGCAAGGTTCCCACGGTGCTGACGGGACCCTCAGCTTCGRGCCAGACGCTTCCACCTGACAGCTCCCACATTCAGCCAAGGTACACATGCTGTATGTGACTGCTAGGAATAACCACGGTATTCWTAGCAGTGCATGAGGCACCAAGCGACATACAAGTGCTCAGAGAGCAGCACAAACTGGTCACTCGTGCAGCTGGTGGCCAACATACTCCTATTTTCTATCAAGACACTTTGCAGCAAGCAGTGTCTTCTCGCTCCCAGGAGCRCGTTGCATGAAGTCTCCAAAACCAGAGCACTTCAGATACAGAAATGTATCTGAGAGCAGCAGAGCTCAGAAGTGGTAATAGCCCTGATGGTTCTTAACTCTTCTCACCCCAAGGCATTTCCTTTCTGTCCCAAGTGTCTTCTGCTTTGAGCTTTGACCACACATGGCTGCAGCAAGCAGCATATCCAGCACATTATGTTCAGCTGAACCAAGGAGGGCTCCAGGAGATTGGCACCAGGGGACAAGAAGGAAACACCAGGACAAGATCCTCCATGGGAACAAGGAATCTCAAGCTGGGGGCCTGGTGAGCAGCACATGCCAGTGAAAAACAGAAGGAAGCAATTGAGGAGAAAGAAGTAATGAAGCTTTGGAAGCAGGGAGCAGGAATGCCTGCTGCCCTTGATGATTCTCCTTCCAAGGCTGATGAAGCTGCCAGGAGATACAGCATGTTCTCTCCTATTGATCTATCAAAGTCTGCTTTACAGAGAAGGGATTATTCACTTCTGATAACATATCAAGGTTGCTGCTGATGAAAATCAATGGATCTGAGCTACCCAGACTTCATTTAATTAGATCGCACTGTAAATACATGGGGAGCAAAGACGACAATTTTCCACGACCATCTCTGACCCAGGTTCCTCTCCTCAGGCTTAGACAAGCACCTTCCTGGGATTATCAGGATAAACAGACTGAACCAAGAGACTTTTATAGCTTGCTGTGTAGCAAGAGAGGGGAAAAGTGCCTTTCTCCATCATCCTGGCCCACAGCTGGTAAAGCCACCCAGGAAGAGAAGGTCATCCAGAGACGGGCTAGCAAACTGCTGGCAATTAGCTTCATCAAAAGGGGATTGGATTAAGACCTGGCTGGAGCTTAGGCAGCTCCTTACGAGCTAAATAAGCAACAAGCAGTCAGAGAGATTTCTTTCCCCGTTTTAAAAGCCCACGAAGGCCAGGTTAATTAATCTCTCTTTTCAGTTGCCCTTCTCAGTAGGGCTTGTTCTCCACTTTGAGCAAAGCATCCGAGACAGCCGCTCAGATCTCTCTCTTTGCAGGGGAATGAAAACAAAGGCACAGATGAAAATTGCTTTGGAGCTTAGCCTCGTGGAGAAAGCAAACATGCCCATGCTGTAATTAGGACTAGACATGCAAAAACCCCACAGATCTTTGACTAGTGCTTAACCAAACAGAGTAAATAAAAATAACAACAATCCCTTCCCACACACGCATAAAAAAAGGGAAAAGGCAAGTGTGTTTTTCTGAAGCTGAAATAAGAGGTTGGTTCATCTCTCTTGATCCTCATATAAAGGCAGATCCCAGGCACAGACTACAGCTCTGTGCATGCTAAATCCAGCAGCAATGCCCTATCAAAACAAGACATTCAAACACACGCTCCTGCCCCTGGGGAGAGCTTACACACAGTGCAGACACACAGTTATGGCATTTCATGAATTGCTCAGAGCTGCTCAGATCCAACAACCGGGGCTACAATGCAGAACATCATCTTAAGCGGGTGGCAGGGGCCCCTGCCACTTTCCCAGGCAGCAGCTGGCTTGGTGACAGGCCAGCACTTCCACTGGGAGGCTGCCCTTCCCACTCCTCCGCTGGGCACGTTTTAACACATCCAGTTACAGTAATAAATCCTTGCATGTTTCTTTTAATGAAGAGGTTCGAGCACTGTCCACTTTATCTTGCCATCAACAGCGCAATTAGAACTACGAGGCTGAGCTCAGCATGGGCCTCTCTGGGCAGAAACTGCCTCCACACTTCTTTCCACGAAGCCCCACGTTCCCAGGGCTCTTCCTACTACATACGTAGGAAAACAGAGAAGCAAAAAACCATCAGGCCCCAGCATCAGACATTCCATAGCCTCACACTGGGCCACAAGCTAAATACATTAACAATGATGATTCTTTAATGCAGCTCAAAGCCACAGATGTGGTTCCTATGTGGAATGTGGTCTTACTAGAGCACTAAGACTCCGGCCTGCCGGCAGCTTCACATTAAAGCCCATAGGCAGCGTGAGCAATCCAGCCTCAGGCTTTGCTCCTGCTCCCCGCCCCCAGAAAGAACATTTTGGCTCTCTCAAAATGCTCTGCTTGGTTTATTTAGCCAAATGGCACAAGTTTGCCAGGCACAGCTGCCCCAGCGGTAGGAGAGCTTATGGATATAGGGCACACAGGACACCTCGCGTCTCCACCGCAGCTGGAAAGGCTCCTCCAGGTGGGATGTAGGAAGGAGCAGAGCTTCCCTGCGCCTCTGCTGCCCCACAGGATCCGAGCACAACCAACGACCCACTTGCCAAGAGGAACAAGTTCCAGGCAGGAATAACGTGCCCTGAGCAACAGCTCTTCCTCCTCAGCAGGGACAACCCAGGGGCAGTTCAGAAACCTACTTCTCCCTGCATTTTCTCAGGGCTCTGCTGCTAGAAGGACAGTCTGTGACTCCAGGAAAGAGGCTCCAGAGTGCGATATTTGTCCTAGCACTACAGGAGCAGGAGCCAAGGACTGCATCATCAGGAGACAGCAGCAATTTTTAGTCCGAAAGAGGATGGAGGCACTTTTCAGGGTAGAGGACACTAACAAAAAAGCACAAGAGCCAACAGCTTATTTCTAGATTATTTTTTGGGCTCCTTTTTATAAAAATGTGTTGAGGTACCACCATGTGTCTCAGCAGGCAAGGAGCTCTCCTTTATCCCTGCTGCAGGGAGATTCCCGATGGGAAAACGGTCCCTGCCCCAGTGACATCAGAGATCAACTCCACTTCCTCTATCCCTCTCACTTACAAGCAAGGAAAGGGTAAATGGAGCATGCATGAAAAAAAGAATTAAAGTCCACAGAATGACTAAGCAAAGTTACAAGCTAGCACATCTCCAAGACCTCCATTCTCCCCTCAAATACGGTTTAAATTGGCTAATGTGTTAAGTAGTTACTGGAGTATAAAGGGTGGGATAGATGGACAGAATGGAGTTGCAAGTGTCTCATTTCTCTAGGAAACTAATTTAATGGACAAGAAGTCCTTTTCCACATAGACAAGCCCAAGGCAAAGGGTAGGAGTGAGGAAGGCATCAGGAAAACGCCTTCCAGGTTTGATCTCTCCCCATCTGAGAGGTTTAAAGCTCCTCGTGCCAGCTCTCTTCTAGCCCTGCACAGCGTGAACACAAATCTCCGCAATGAAGTCAGCTTCCCTATCACAGGCACAGAGCAACAGCTGATCTGTAATTAATCATAATGCCAACTCAGCCCTGCACTACTTTTTCCACTTTTTCCCCAAATTAATTTCTTTAATTTAATTCTGCAATATTGTTAATCTCATGACTTAGCATCTCTCCATGCAATTGCGAAGGGGAAGGATCTGCAAATAATTGTACAGCAACATAAGACAGGAAATCATTTCACATGTCAGCTCCCAAAGCCCTCTTTTGATCCAGGACTACTGCTGTAAACAAACACAAATCAATCGACGGCAGTATCGACATCATAGTTGGGCAAATTTTTCCCCCCATTTCAGGCAACATTAGGGCCCACAGCCACAATTTCTAAAGCCCCTGTGCTAGGAAATAGATTCCTTGTCCTCGATGACTTTGATGGAGATATGCCAGTTGGAAGCAGGGGAAGATTTATCCCCTGTCACACAAACCCATCCTGCACCGAGCTAGACAGCAGTGCTGGGAATATTAACACCCAGAAGCAGCTTCTGCAGCTGGATTCAGCAAACCTGGGCTGAGCTTTAGCAGCCTGTAGCCTGGGATGACCTGGCCCAAAACTTGCCACAACCCAGTGCAATAGGTTTTAGTGCAAGGCTGGGGTCCTCCAAGAGGCTGCTTGCTCCCTCCCCTGAGCTCTCCCAGCCAGTGCTTGTTAAGCCTCACCATAGATTATAAACCTCAGCCCAGACTTCCCACCACCTCAAGCATGCTGCCATGGCATTGTTATATCTTCTGCACTAAGCAAATTATTTAATATTGATAGTTTATTTCCTCTCCGGAACCATTTCTTCTCTGTATCTTGAGTGCTGGGATAAAGACTATACGCCCGGCTTTGCATACAGCACCTAGCTCTGAGCAGACCTAGCTGCAATGGTGATCAAAATGCTGTGCCTGCTCCAAGCCCACACATCCCGAGCTCCACAGCCATCTCCTTGCAGGAGCTGCACCAGCAACAGGCACATTCCCAGCTGCCTTGGGCAAGGGGCAGCTTCCAAGGGCTGAGGACTGCACACGTGCGGCCATGGCACGCGGAGTGAACCAAGCAGCTTAGCACCTTCCCCTCGGCTTATTACACTTCAGCAGCTCTGTACATGCAATAAAAAGGAGCCCTAAGACATCGTTTCGCACCAAGCTCTCTAGCTGGGTCCAGCAAGGCTTTGAAGGCAAGACTCCCAGATGGATACAAGCAGGTTTCCAGGGCCAGGTGCCTGCTTTCATCTCCCAGAAAGATCCAGGCAGCTGCTGTAACACAGCGGCCCCACACACCTCTCCGTGCAGTCACTAGCCCATTCAACCCGGCTTTTCAGAGAGAATGGGGTGTCTTTCAGAGATTTCCGATTACCATCGGAAAGGTCAGGCCGTCCATCAATACTCCACGCAGGCACGATCCAGGGGCCAGGCAGGCGCTCCCCGGGAAAGGAGCCAATATCGAACCCATGCTCATCAACAAGAAGTGGTCCGGTTTGGTGATTTTCCTGGAGTTTTAACCAGCTGAATCTGGGGAAGCRTGAACCTAAGGAGAGACTTTGCCTGGAGGAGAAGCAGGAGGAAAGCTGCAACAAGCAGCTTAACACCCCTGTATAGCGGGACCAGGAGCAGGACCCGAGTCTCTCGGACCGCTGCAGAGGAGGCGCACGAGGAGCGGAGCCGGCCGGCGGCATCCTGAGCCGGCTCCTCTGTGCCCGCTCCGCTGGCAGAACCCATGGCTCCACTCGCTTCCACCAGCTCCGGTGCAGGTTGTTCCAGGACGCAAGACAAACATGTCAACTCGTGGTGACAACGAAACTACAGTTTAGAGAAGCCCCATACCCGTCAGGAAACAAAGCCCTGACCCTCCAGGCTGTCTGCTGAGCTCCGTGGATTGCTCAGGCACCATTGTTAGAGGCTTTTCTTGCTTCCCACATATCCCAGAAGAAACAAATCATCCTTACAGCCACCAGTAGCGGGGAAAAAAAATGGGGATGGTGGAAGCAGCCTGTGAAATTACTGGCAATGGGCTTGTTCCCTCTGCAAGGGGCAGAGCAGCCTTCAGGAAAGGGGATGGCAACTCAGYGCGGCTCCTCTTTCCAGAGGAAGGGAGCCACGAGCTCCAGCAGGGCAGAGGAGAGGCCGAGCGGACGGGGCCATGGAGAGGGATCCTGCATCCCGCTCTCCAGCTGTAGGTCCCCATGGCAGCCTGGAAAGCGACCTGCAAAGGCGTTCGGATTAAACCCGGTGGGCAGGGGCAGCTCAGCCCCCAGAGTGGAGGAACTCCAGTTATCAACTCAAGCGAGAGCCCAGGGCGCCCCGCTTTCCTCTTGTTTTAGCTCAAATTAAGCACTGCCTTTTCTTCYTTCTTTTCCTYCYCTTCCTTTTCTCTCCTTCTACTGCAGGTAAAGCTATGGAAATAAGCTACAGGACAAGCCTGGATTGTTTGCCTGTGCTTTAGGGATGCAGTAAGGACCCTGCAACCAAAGGCAACCAGGAGGATCCCACAAGCTCCTTGCACAAAACCACCCAATGCATTGGCAAGGTGGCTCCTTCCTTCAGGGACTCGGATCCCCTTCCTTGGGCTGAAGGAAACTCTAGGAAAGCAGGGCCAGGAATAACATTCCCGGGAGCAGAGCGCATGGGTGGGAACACGCGCTGCCCATGGGCAAACCGGCCACGGCGCCAGCCCGCGGGCGAACACGCACAGCAAGACACGGGGCTGCCCTGAGCAGAAGGGGATTTCTCATTAAAATCCCTCRGGAAACTGCTTTTGAGAATGGAAATGGGGAGAGGGAAAAGAAAATAAATGGGAGAACTGTAAAATTCCTGACTGAACCATTGCATTTTAGAGTACAATGGGAGGAAAGCAAACAAGAGCTGCAAGAAAACATTCTGATTGGCACACAGGAAAGTGCCACGTTCGTGTTTCAAACTCTGACGAACCCTACCATAAAAAAAAATGAATAAGGAAGAATTAACCCACTTGCATTTCCAGTTCCTTGCTTCAGAATCTACCCCCAAGAAAAACCATCCCTGCCGCCCTTCGCCATGGCCCCAACACCACTCCAGCCGCTCGCTTCTTGCCAAAACCCCCTGGCCCGGTGACATTTGGAACACAAAGGTGCAGGAAAACRGCAGATCCCCACAGAGGGGAGCGCCTGGCCGCCATTTCCTCACGCAGGCCGCCCCACACAACATGGCCACCGGGCCCTCACGAGCTTGGCCATGGCGGCGACGCCACGACGAAACCGGTCCTTCCCCCTCAGGCCATTCAACAAATACCTTTTTTTCCCCTGCCTTGGGGAAGGGGACACGAAGGTAAGCGGCGGCTGGCAGCCCCACGGCGAGGAGCGGGCGGCCTCCCCGCGACGGTGCCGGCCCGTCGGGGCGGCCGCGGCCGTGAGCGTTAACCAGGCGGCGCGCGCTTGCCCCGTTACCGTGGCGACGGCCGCCAGGCGCCGCGCGCGAAGCGCTCCCCTCGCCTATTGATTGAAGCCGCCGTCAAATTCAATCACAAGCGAAAATGGATTTTTTAATGCGACTATTAGCCGCTTTTGAAAGGCAAATTGAGTTCAGTTATACCGGGCCAGCCATCAAAAAACAATTTGCCGTCAGGCAGACGGACCCGCGAGCAGCCCCGGGCCGGGTGAGCTGGAGAGCAGGGACAGAGAGGATGGAGGTGAAGGGGAGAGGCCATGGGCCGTTTGGGCAGCTCCCCTCAACAGGCAACTTCCCAAGCGAGGAGCTGAAAGGAAATTATGCTTTTTGTCCCCCTTTTTCTCCCTTGGATAATGCTGTGAAGATAAGGAGGATGAGGTGCAAGACCAGGCTTGGTGGAGCCATCTTCAATAAGGCCCCACACCCCTGCGAGGACAGAGGTTCAACAAGGGTTTGACACCATCAACTGGGGAACCGCCATGGTTTGTGACATAAACGGGGGGGTTCTGGACACAAGCAAACCCTGCTCGTCCCAAATGCGGATACCTGTGTCCCGAAGGACGGGCGAGAGAGAAGCCAAGGACAAGATGCAACTGGAGAGACCCAAGAGATCCCCATCCGTGCCAGGAGACCCACGGGAAGCAACGCCGGCATCGCTCGCCCCGCTCCAGCCCACCACACGCCCAACGCMGTTAAAGCTCATTTCCTTCTAAAGCTGGAAAATAAGATTTTTCCCCAGCTGATTAGGAAAGCAGATTCTCATTACTGTGTTAAGCGAGGATCAATGTTGCAGCCAAGTCTGAAATCACCGCGATCCGGCTCAGCGCCAAGCACAAGTTCCCCAAATCCGGGGCCAAAGAGGTCGAGCACCCTGATTTTGCAGGGGAACAAGAAACAGAGGGACATTGTGGGACAGGACTAAACAGCTAAAACTTGGCTAAAACTTGGAAGTCAAAACAATCTGCACTAGCTCTGACACGATTTACCTATGTGCATGCATCTATACATAAAAATGTGTAAATACAAAAAAAAAGCTTTTGCTATAGGGTTCACAGGACTAAAATTTAGACTTAATGATCTAAAAGTAGGATTTGAAAAGCCCAAGAACCTAAAAATGCAGAACTTKGGAGGGGACAGGGAAGAATCCAGCTCTGTCTATTTTAAGGTGCTGGCCTTTCTGATGGTCCTCTCGATCCCTTAAGCAAGCTTACTCACTGRCATTATTAAACACTTGCAAGAGCAGTCCAGGAATTTCTATAGCGGCGTAATCCAACAAGATCTGCTTTCAAAGAGCCTGCGCTTCCTGTAAAGCCTGTAGTCTCAGCTAATGAGAGCTTAACCACATGTTTGTGGTGGATGAAATAGTGTCATTTGGCAATTATTATCATTCAAACACTATTTATTTAACCTGCAGCCACATTATATTGACTGCAGAATTGCTGTCATTTTTCCCTTCTGATGGCTCAGTTATTGAACCCGACTTGGAAAGCTGTGCTCGAGGGGCCAAGGCCAAAGCATTTTTCCCTGCACCCTCTCCAGCCCTGCCACCCTAACCAACATCTCTCTGCTAGAGCTAATGCTTTTCTGTGGTGCCATCCCCCAGCACAGGTCCATTTGGAGGCTTCCCTCGCACCTTTTGCGCCGCTTCCTCTGCTCCTCATGTTCGATTCGAGGAATTAACCTGCTTTTCCTGTCAGTTGGAGGCACCGTGCACCAGGAATGTCCAGATGCCAAAGAACAGAAAGGTGGACTTGGTGCCCCCTTTGCATCCTTCCCAGTCGCTCCAGAAGCTCCTCTCAAGCTCTGGAAGACAGGCAGAGGCTGAGAAGCGTGCTCTGGATAGGTAGGACACACCAGCCCTCCTCGTGCTAGGAACAYCGTAGGACAGGAGCTGCAGGAAAGCACCACAGCAGGTCACAGCCACCAGGCTCCACAGCTTCAGCAACAGAACAAACACCCAGGGTGCATTTCCCAAGATCCAAATGCTGCCAGAGTAGAAATCCACCCTTTCCCCCTCCTCATCCCAGTGCTCTTCCTCTCACACATACCTCCTGTGAAGCCTTGTGAGCCAACAATCACACAACAGGAAATCCAATCCTTTCTTTTCTCTTAAAGAGAGGAGAAAAAAAAAAAGAAAAAGGGGAAAAAAGCCTCCAAAAGCAAAAAATGAAGTCATCTCTCCTCTGGTGATGGAACAGCTGCCTGAAGAAGCTTGCAGTGCAATGCAATATATTTTGATCACTGCTTCATCTAATTACAGAGAAGAGAAAAAACAYGAAACAGGATTTTAGGATTTTTGTTTTGTTTTTAAGACATCTGAAATATATTAGAAAAGCAGCAGCAGTGACAGTCCCACCAGAGGCAGCTTCCCCATCAGTTTTGTAATGCAGACAGCACCAGGATGCAGAGCCCACTAGGAAAGAGATTTCAAAGAGCCAGATGAGGACAAGCTGAATTACCCAAGCCCTGGGCATACAGGCATCACCCTGGGACCYCAGCGCCCTAAGACTGCTCAGACCAGGATACAGGGTAGGGCTACGTGTTCATCTCTTTGGATTCAAGAAGATTTGTTTGGAGTCAAGTTCTTAAAGACATTTCACAGCACAGGAAAGGAGAAAAAATAGTCCATTTGAGACAACATTGCTAAGCCTCAAGGAGTGACTCGTTCAAATATGAGCCAGATACTTGGTAGGGGAGCAAARGTTTGCATCCAAACCTGGAGAGCATCGGCTTAGCCTGGGCAGAGGCTGCGGTAGCCCCAGTCCAGAACAAAGCCTGGATTGTTCCAGGGAACGTCTCAAAGGGTTCAGGTACGGTTCAAAGCTGGCAACTGTGTGACAGAGCCTTCACTTTGGCCTCAATTCCCGAAGAAAGCAGGCTGACAACAGGAGAGGTCTCAAAGGCACAGCGGGGATCACCACCCACATCCTTGCCAGACCCAGGAGGGGCTGATTGCCTCCCTTATTTGTTGCTTTGAAAAATTCACTGTGAAAGGTTCGTGGGGCGCAGCTTCCCAGCGCTCCAGGACATCAAACACTGCACAAAACAGAGACTCGAGGAGTTCACAATAAAGCCCTCATCACACTTGCTGCTCTCTCCTTGTCTTGCTCTTCAAGCACAGAGGGAGTTGATGGCTGAGTAGAAACAAACACCACCTCCAACGAGACCTTGCGTGGCAAGAAACCAAACGGAGGCACCTGGGGAGCCCGTGCAGCTGCTTTGCTGCAGATAGAGACGTGATGACAGGTTGTTTAAAGGAGTTTACAGAAAGGCTGTGCAAAGTGAACAAGCTACTTTTCCTCTACCCCTTTCCCCATGGAATTTCTGGRGAGGAAACCTGATTTCTTTCCATTTTTTTCCCCCTCCAGGTTTCCAGACCAGGAATGCAAAATGCTGTCTCTGATAAATGTAGCTTGGCAGCTGTTTGGGACAGGTATGGATGATACTTAGAGCTGTGGGAACCTGGCCCAGAAACCTCTAAATAGTGCAAGGAAACAAACAATGGGGAAAATGCCCACAGACAACAACTGGTGGGTCCAGGCATCCCATTTTATTTCACCGATATTCATCCCCTGGGTTCTGCTGGCAAACTGGCCCCCATACATTTTTCCAACAAGCCGTTTTCTAAAACGATTGCTCCAAGGATCATATTTGTTACCTCTTTTCCCACATGAGCACACAAGTGAGAAGAAGGTGTCTTTGTTAAAGAAAGAGTAAGGAATTTAGTCCAGGTCCGTGCACACGTGAAGAGCAGGTGGAGGCAGCTGGAGCTTCACATGTGATGCTCACAGATGTGGCATCGGCCTTGAGAAAAAACGAGCCCATGAGAATCACTCCTGGCACGGCCGAGTCAGGCACCCTGGGTCATTTCTGAAAGGTCCTTCCCTCTGCTTTGTAACTCTCCACCGAGTCATGCCTGCCAAGGACAGAGAAAAAGATCACCCTGGATCTCTCCAAGATGGGATCCATCCTCTGAGTTTTCCCCTTTGGGTGTGTGGGAGAGGGAGGGGAGAGGTGCTTAGTCATTTCTGCAAAGCACCACATGTACCCGCTCCTCAAGCGGCCCAAATCCAGCCTTGACAAGGTCAAACGCAAGAAGAGAGCTCACCCGGGGCTACTGGGAGGCAGAGCCATGGAAGATTAGTCACCATCCAGCTGTCTGCATTTGAGAGGAAAGAGAGAAGTGCTGGAAGAAAAAAATAGCTAATAGGGGGTAGAGGACAATGGACACATGACAGCGTAGCACAAGCACTTGCCATCAGCCTCTGGCTCTGCCTCCGATCTGCACAGCTTCTCCTCTGTGTGCAGCCAATTCACCTCTTGGTCTCTGTCTCCACTTGAGGCACTGGAGGCTCTCCAGGGTTTGCAGGGTCAAGTTTTTCCAAGCGTGGCTAAAAACCCCAAAGCCCAACCATGTCRCGTCAGAGGGAGAACTGACTGCCCTAGCCTTAGCAGAACCACACCAACAAGAAGGGGTTTCTTCACAATTGCTCCTGCCATCTTGCAGGATGCTGGACGCATCCCAAGCTGATCTCCCTGTTCATTCACTGCATCAGCAAACGGCGTGGAAAGCTCCAGCTCCACGAATAGCAGCAGAGTTGTCTAATTGGGAAGAAGCCCAARAACCATAGAGGAAAAAAAATCCCATGCAAGCAGAGCGGACGATGGCAAAAGGGGTCTGAAACCACAAGGGCCYATTTGACCTCCGTGCGTTTTTATTCCTGGTCACAATGCCTCTGTCAACACCACTTTCAGCATATTCAAATAGGACCATACTCCTGCAATTACATGGCAATCAGAGGCAAATTACATTCTTGCTGTTTACTTTCAGTGTCCTTAATTAATCCGGTTATTAGACGATTAATGAAGCTTGTTTGGTGAAAAACTCATAGCATTTACAACAAGAGCTCACACATGCACCCGCCTGGCATCTGGCTCCGGAAAACCTGCACAYGGGGCTAGAGGCAACAAGTCCAGCCCCATTCCCTGGCCGCAGCTCTGCTCCGGGGTAACTCATTGCAACCGACTGCGTGGCCTGGAGGGTCTCAGAGCCTGGATTTTCCAGCCCGTCCTCCCCTCGGCAGCTCAKTATGACCCACAGCAGCACAAGGACCTCTCCAGGAAGCACAAGGCAGGACAGGGACAAAGGCTTGGCATTGCCAAATCCCAAAGCTGTGGAGATGCCACCACCCGCTCGGACACCTCTAGCAGACACTTCGACTCCATGCAAACTACTGATATCCTTTTCCCGCTGCCACCAACTCCCAAGGCAATCTCGCCCTCCCCAAAGGTCACTCCAGCTTCTGTTTGGTTAAGCCACCGATAATTAAGTGGCATGTTCGTCTAATGATCAAATCGCTGCACCAGGGACACAAAAGAATGAGGAGAACTAATTAAGAAGCTCATTAGCATACTCCAGCRTTTCCGGTGTATGTATGGGGTTTCCATAGCAACCAGTACAAAAGCCGACAGTGGCGTGTGGGTTTTATTGGGTTTTTAAGTGCTGCTCCTTCCCTTTGTTATCCTGGAAGACAACTAAGGCTTTGGAAGGAAGAGGGTTTGAGACCCCAGCCTGGGGACAGGAATCTTGCCCGGGGAGGAGGTGCCAGCCCAGAGGAACTGAGCTGCGCTTGGGGTTTGCTCTTCCTTGCACTGCTGTCCAGATAAGACACTGGGGACAGATGCTCAGTGAGGACCTAAACCCCAGACCGGGTGCTCTTCTGCCAAAGAGACCCTTTGGATCCCTTTGGCTCCACACACRGTAAGGAGCAGACACCTCCAGAGAACACATTTTTCCAGAGAGATCACACCAAACTTCTTTGCATCCCCACATACAAGCACTCTACATCAGGGACCCACTGCCAAGACCCCAAATTGCTGCTTGAAGATCCAAAACACCTATTTGAAACTTGGTGCTCAGCGTGGCCATGAAGGAAACTAGGCAGGTAGGGGCTGGTGAGGACATTGGCCCAAGTCACTGCAGGTCCYCAGCACCGCGGCTCCGGAAGGCAGCTCAGCACCACGGTCCCTTCGTGAGGCCACTTTTGTCAAGGATCAACGTTTTTTTCTGCTCCGCATTCCTGGCAAGAAACCTCTACATTTAGATAAGGAATAAAGCCTGGGATCAAATCTGAACTCTGCAGCACAGAAGATCAAGGTTTTAATGAATTAAATATATTCTAAACCAAACGTAGCCTCTTAACACTCAAAAATTTGAGCAAGAATAATTTAAAAAAAAAATAGAAAAGCCAACAATCTAACTCATTTCAGCTCTCTCTGGCTGTGAACTGGCTGCAAGCCAATCAATTATCTTGAATTTATTCATTACTCAAGATTCCTCAAACAGCCAATTTGCAGGCTGCAAATTGTAGGTGAGCAGCTCCTCCTGCGATGAGCACACTCTCCGTTCAGAGCCGTTTGCAGGGCAGCTACGGCCAACGGCCACATTTATAGGTGCAAGTGCCAGATCAGGCCTYGCCCCTCAGCAAGGCATCTACCCCATCACAGACAGAACTGGGAAAGTCCTAAAAAATCCTGGGAAAATTCACACAGAGGTTACTCTGCAGGTAACCAGAAGTTCCTCCACTTGAAATCCTGCACCTGCCATTACTGGAGCTATTGCTGAAGGAGCTCCTGCACTGTCCCCATGCCACCCAGCAGCCTGGAGGGACCTCCTGAGCCTTCGAGCTAGGAGAAAACTGCCTTGTCCATCTAAAACCTTCTCCTCCCCCAACATTGTTTTTGTTTCCCCCACCCCCCATTTTACTCTCAATAAAAACGTAATTACAGGCTTTTAAAAAAGCAAATTATAGTGACATACTTTAATTATCTCCAAGCAATGGAGGACTAAATTATACAGTCAGGAATTCGGAGGTTACCTAAAAATAAAAGCAAGAAGCTTCATTAAATGCTAATTGCAGCTTTCGCTTCTGAAGTAAGATTTTAACACGATCTGCCAACGACTCGCTTGACCATGCAAGAGAACACTGGCACTGGGGAGGGACCCTCGTGTTCACGGCACACGCGTGTCTCCATCCAAGGCTGACGGGCCTTGGTCACGGGGTACACGCAGGCGACACGTCCAGCTCCGCTCTGCCTCCGAGCTGGAGCCCATCCCCAGCCATGGGCTGCTTCCACCTCCTTCTGCAGCACCCGCCATCACCCAGCACTGTTTCCCTGGCATCTCTCCACCTTCACAGCTGGAYGGATGTGCTCACTGCAGCCCTGCATCCTCTTCCACCAACCAGGAAAACTAAGCTCGAGATCCCCGTTCGCATCCTCGGTGGCTCTACAAGGGTCTGATGCTCCAGGACAGACGTTCTGGTTGGCAGCTGCTCTCTTTGGGTAAGACACTCCGTAGTGCACACATCAGCTTAACCCGCTTGCTGCCTCCCACCACRTAATGAATCAGAGCAGCTGTTGAAGCCTTGGCTGCTTCCTGCTCCAAATGCACATCCACACCTTGCTCYGAGCTGCACTCGGACCCAGCAATTCCTTCGGAGAGGAACCCGGTGGAGCCCTGCCTCGGAGCAGGGAGCAAGCCATGGGTGCTGCCTCGGCTGCCTTTCAGCTCCAGTCCAGCTCTTCCCACCCTTTTCCTCTGGATTTGGAGATCTGCCACGGCTTTGCCAGGAGGTCTCCAGCCTCGGGGCGGCAGGGAGAGAAGACCCACAAGGATTCCACCCAAATCAGTGCTATGGAGGAACAAGAGCCTGCAGGGCAGGGGGAGATTTTTAAGAACTCACAGAGAAATGATTTTGTTTTTCCATTTCCTATAGAATTGGCCTAATTGTGTCRCTAAAGTCTGTAATTTGCCTCTCACGGAGCAGAGTTAATGATAGGCTCCACGCTGCTGCCAATGAGYGCACGCTCGCCCGGCTCCAGCCTCCGGCACCCGCCAAGGCTCTGCCACAGCAAGGGGAGCAAGAGGACCCTGAAAGCACCTGCTTGGCCCAAAAACAGGGGGACAGAGTCACAGAACCAGGACCAAGGGGAGCTAAGGTCAAGGGAAAGGTCCGAGGACAGGGGTCTCACGAGGTGACAAGCCTGGGCTCTCGCCATCTCTCATCTCAGCCTCCCAGACGACCCTAGAAACACTCAGGCAATTATTGTCATTTTAACTCAATGACCCTTCACAAAAATAAGGGAGAAATCGCACAAGTGCTTTCAGGCTGCAGCGGAGGCGAGGCGGATAAACAGCAGCATG
This sequence comes from Eudromia elegans, assembly GCA_003342815.1. Lineage (NCBI taxonomy): Eukaryota > Metazoa > Chordata > Aves > Tinamiformes > Tinamidae > Eudromia > Eudromia elegans. The sequence goes on along the minus strand of PTEX01000133.1, from coordinate 1,320,874 downwards.
GGTTTCAGGACAGGAGCCTCATTTAAAAAATTATACGTATACATATGCATGAATATGTACATACAGAGCACCAAAAGCTCGTGCCCACCCATCAGACCATAGAGCAGCTCCTCTGTGCTGCTCCTGCTCAGCCATAACCAGCAGAATTGCTCCCAAAAACATTAAGCAAAGCCGTATTCCAGCCCTAACGGAGGCAACTAGCTCCCCAAAGCGCCCCAGCAGCAGCCAGCCCTGCTCTGCCTCCGTCTGCATCGCCCAACATCCATCTCCACCGCAAAGAGACGGCTCCCTTTTAATTAGCTTTCATAATCGAATAAGTGTCTAGAATTAAGCAGCGCTGTGTTATGAAACACGGTATAAAATTAACCAGCCGTGCTCGGAGGTCATTGCATCCGCCACCGAAACGCACCCAGCCCTGGGACGGACGCAGCCACGGGAACGGTGCCAGTGAGTGTAAGTTTTAGCCAATAAAAATGGGGCCGATTAAAATTCTGTTTCAAGACCAGCGAGGTTGGCTTTGTGCAAATATTTTGCATATCTGTTTAAGAGCATCTTTATATCATTTAAGCTGAAGTCTGTAAGGAATAAAACTGAATCACTGTAAAGCACACTTACACCAAAATAAGTACCCACACGAGGACTCTTTTGATTTAACACTCCACCAGATCCATCGAGAAATCAAGATAGCTATTGTGTTTAAATAGGGCCTGATGCGAGAGAGGAACAGGAATTTCTTTGAAATTAGAGGAGCAACTTCCTGCTGGAACACGAAGAAGAATCAGATGCACCCACCTTGGGAAGCGCCTTCCTGGCCTGTCCTGGCCATGGGAGCCCAGACGCCACCGTTCCCCCTACCATGAGGTGACGTTGGTGAATGCTGGGTGTCATCAAGCAGCCACACACGGAGCTAGCGCGATTTTTGCTTGCACAGCCCTTTCTGTTGACGCAATGCATGCCTAGGCTGGCTGCGTTCATCAAGGGTTTGAAGGCAGAAACCTTTTAGAACAAGATAGACCCAGGGCAGCACCTCAAAGGGGAGGGAAACAGCTCATGGAGCTGCCAAAGGCGAGCAGCTGGAGGAGCCCTGCTCTGTGCATCCTTCATGGCAGAGCACGGACCCCGGTGCTGGGCATCTCCTCCATCCAGCACCTCTCTGCACCATGCTCTGTAAATCAGCTTGGACCACCAGCAGACAGATAAGTCTCAAAAAACCTGCTTGGGGCAGCACGTTCATCCCCAGGGCACCCTCTCTGGATGGCTCAGAGCATCCCTCATCCTACCCATTGCAACAGGAGCAGGACAAATGCTCAGTTAAGGTGGAACCAGCCTTTCTAAACAGCCCCAGATGGAGTTTAAAGGGGTGAAACTGCTTGTAAACAGCAGAGCAGTAGCTCAAAGCTACAAACAGCACCAGACAGATCAGCTGGGGTTTTCTGGGAGCCCTCTGAACCAGGCAGCACTTCAGCACACGATCAGACAGTGATGGATGCGGTGGGAGGGAAGCGGCTTTTTCTCCAGAGAAGCTTTTTTGACAAGTATGATCTTATCAAAGTTTCAAGCTTTTCATTATCTCTCTTCTCCCCCCCCTCCTTTTTTAATTTCTGCCTTCAAGCCCCACTCTGTCCTCTCTACACTGGCAGGGAACAGTCACTTCTCCCTTCTCATTCTGAGTGACAGCAGAGGCTCCCAGCACAGAGGCCTCTCCTCCCCAGCACACACAGCCCATCCAACCCCCAGGAAGGAGCAGGGAGCAGAGTCGAGACTCCCTGTGAACACACAGACAGGAACAGGAGTACGGGCATCCCCGGGGCAGCATCATACAGGCTGAGAGGGAACACATGGAGATCTTTGAGCTAGGAGGAACACAGTGGAATGGGGGGGAAGGCAACCAGCATCCTCATCCATGAGGACTAGGACATCCACTAGGACACCACAGCCAGCTCCAACGCTCCTGGAGAGCATCAGTCTGCCCCAAAAAACTGCAGGAATAGAGCAGAAACATCCCACCGGAGCCACCTCCCCGGGGCAGGGCAGGCAGCAAAGCCCTTGTCTGGGCAGCCAAGGAAGGGCTCCCCATCCCCAGGTCACAGCTGCTCCCAAGAGCAAAGAGGTCCTGGCATCTTCTCCTCCCTTGGTAGCCACCAAGCAGAGCCATCCCCTTGCACAAGAACAGCAGCAACCACACAAGCCTCTCCACAACAGGCAAAAACCAGGACCTCTTGGAACAGCCACATACCTCAGCTCAGAGGCTGGACCATCCCAAGGACATGCTCCTTCTCCCTAGAGAAGGCAGGGCTGCTCTAGACAGGGAAGACATCCCCACCAGCCCAGGTGAACCCTAATGGGTAGGTGGAGCTGCAAATTGGTTGGAAAGGGAAAAATAATGGGAAACACCTGAGTCTCTGCACTGCTGCAGCTCCCCCCAACCTCAGCTCCCGCCTGTGCATGCCAGGGAGGCACAAATGAGGAGGAATTGGCCCAAACCAGGGCACCTCCCGCAGCCAGACACCAGCAGGCACCAAGGGACAACAAACGCTGAGTGCAAAACCATGGTCTTTTATTAGAAATCTTCTCGTATAAAAATGATCATGCTCTACACAGTCATCGAATAATTCATAAACATCCAGGCACTGAATATTTTTTTGTGTGTTTTGTGTTTTTTGACTGGTCGGTACATAAAGCAAACATATTTCAATCCATATGGTCATCACATACATTAATTAACCACCTATAGAAATCAGCACTTTGAACACAGTCTAGGTTGAATTTTACTTTATTTTGTTGTCTGTTTTTATTTAAATTTTATTTGTATTTATTTTTCCTTTTTGCAACATCTAGAATTTGGTAGGTTAAAGGGGAGAGAGTGAAGAGGGAGTGGAGGAAGACGGGAATGAAAGAAAATGGAAAAGCATAAGGAAGAAAAAAGCCAAAAAGAAACAGAAAAACGGAAAGTTTTGCACAAACACAAACAATCTCACAAATTCCAGAAGAGGGAAAATGTTGGGTCTTGGGATTTTTTTTTGCCAAGATACAGAAACAAAACGCCAAAGTCGGTCACCTCTTCCCCGCGATCTGCCCGCCGCCCCACTCCTCCTCATCCTCCGTGGGGAGGCACGCATGCTCACGGGGGTCAGCTGGTCGGTGCTTTTCTGTGTTGTTACTTTTTTATATGTATGTTTTTTGCTGCTGCTGACCGGCGTCTTGCCCCGGTGCTGTGCCCGGTGGCGCGGCCAGGCCACGACGCCGCTGCCACCGTCCCCGCGCGGTGCCCTCGCGCCGCTCCTGCTGCCTGGGGCGCCCGCGGCCGCTCCCGCACCCGGCGCTCGCTGCCCTTAAATCGCGTGGTTGCTGTAGCTGACGTATGTCTGTCTGGTAGCCAGCGCTGGAAGGACAGAGGGACGGACATCACATGCGGCTCCCTCCTCTTCCAGCTCCCATCCCGCCTGTCCCACGCCCATCTCACTGGGGGACGGGATGTGAACCTGGGCCAGGGGCACCTGTGTAAACCTGGGGCCACCTCCCAGTGCCTTGGCCAGGCTCAGGGCCCTGGGAGATGTCCCTGTGCTGCATGGCCCCGTACAACGGCCTGGAGGGACCCCACGCTCCGTCCCTCTGTCCCCCTGCCAGATGAGCTCCGTCAGAGCTTTCCAGCTGCTTTTCCCCGCTAGCAATTAGACGGGCCATAAGGAATTAGAGCTGACAGAGCAGTTTGTTAGTCGTGGCGTTTTCATAGCTAATCTGCCCATATCAAGGCCCCACAAGGTATTTATTCTGTTGGATATTTAAAGATGCRTTACCTGCCAGCGACAGGGTGACAAACGGCCCCTGTCCCCTGCACTGACAGTGCCGCCGTCTCTGCTGCCTGTGGCTCTAATGCTGCGAGCAGCCCCTGTCCCCAGTGCTGCAAGCAGCCCCTGTCCCCAGGGTGGCACATGGACTCCCATGCCGAGAGGGAGGATTCTCGGTGCATGGAAGCGGTTCTGGTTCAGGACCCGGGCAAGGGGCTTGTTGGCAAGTCCTTCCTGCTGGGAAGTACTCCTGGATACCCTGGGGCCATGTGTTTTTTGTTGCAAACTCCCTTTGGTCTCCAGTGCTGAGAACCAGCCCCGTTGGTGGCACAAAGGGACGTCTGTGTGTCCACAGGATTTTCCCTGACAGAGCCGGGGTGGAATCTCCCTTCTCCAAGCACCCCAGCAGTGCTGGCTCCAGCCCTTCCCTCCTCCTGCATGGCTCTGTTTCTGGAAACTCAGAAGCGAAGCAGGAATGCATGCCCCATTCCTGGCATTCCTGAGCCCCCAGGCCTGCCCAYGTAGCCTCGCTTCCCATGGGAGATGGTGGCTTCATCGCAGGGATGTCAACACTCAGCCTTATCTCCAGCCCCAGCTGCCCCCGTGCTGCTCCTTACCTTGTGTTTCCAGGTTTTCGCACAGCTCCGATTTGGCTTCTCCRTTAGGGCGGAAACCTCCCTTCTGAGAGAACTTGTTGGACATGGTGGCCGCCGTCACCACCGCCTTGAGGCTGCGCTTGCGCTTGGGGACGTTCTGCTCCGGGTGGAAGAGGATGATGTACACCTTGGGCATGTAGAGCATGCCCAGGGACACCGAGGCACTCAGACTCACCGAGATGGTCAGCGTCGTGGTCTGGATGTACATCTGCAAGACAARGGCCACCAGCTCAGCCCCAACGCGGCTCAACGGGGTCCTCGGCCACCACCACCACCCAGCCCAGGCTCGTAGAGCGACCTGCCAGCACAGCAGCTTAAAAAGCATCAGCAGAGACGGTGATGGGGTCCCCGACACCCTCTTGCAGGGGACAGGGAGCTTGGATGCCACAGTGATGGGCACGGCGGAGAAGACRTCCGCAGGACCCAGCCCTGTGCACCCAGGGCTCCCTCAGCTCCMGCCACCAGGTGATTCCCATTCCCCAGCTGGCTCCCTGGGCCGTTGTCATGTAAGTCACATATTAGGCACCGACATCGCCTTTCTGCAGTCAAAACTAATTTCACGCTCACTGTCCAGGACTAACGGTGACAGATGTTTTGCAAAGTGAAAGCCCATTAATCTGACTGTAGAATAATCCATTTTTCTATGGAGAGCGCTTGGCAGGCGCCTCGCAAGCCAGGGGCATCTCAATCAGGTGGCATGGYGAGGTGAAGAGACCCCCTATCCCCATCCCTCCCCACCTCTCCAGGCTGGCTTGCTCCTCTGCCACCATCTGCTCCCTGAGCATCTCCCTCTTTGCCCAGGTCTCTACTTCTTCCCACCACCTTCTCCATCCTCAGCTCGTGTGTTGGGCCTTTCTCAGTGGAGCCAGCACATGCCCTGGGATTTTCCCATCTGGGCTCTCATGCGGGGGCTGTTCTGCACGTTGCTAACAAGGTTTTAGGAAGAGACTTAAGGCAGTTTCTCAACTTCATCCAATGGCTCAGCCACAGCTTGGCACCTTGGGCTCCTCTTGCAGTTGTTTCACACACASGCGCTGAGCAGGTCAGGCAGGACCCAGCCGAGGGTACCAAAAGCAGCAAGAGGGGCAGGGAGTGACAACTGCCACCATGTCCTGGATGGAGCTGAGGTTGGGGACCTCGTTTTCTGCTGTCAACAGAGCAAAGAGGCCACCAAGAGCAAAAGCTGAGCACAGATGCTTGGGTGCTCCAGGAGAAAGCATGGGAAGGCAACTCTCCATCCCAGGAATGACAACGGGCGGAAAAAGTCGCCTTGGGCTCAGGCAACATGAGCATCCCCGGCCTGGCAAGGAGCCTCGCAGCCTCGCTCAGTTCATCTGCTCTCCGCARGGAGGTTGGAGCAATGAGGCAGATTTTAGGGAAAAATATATGTGTTTCATCAAGAAACGACAAAACATTTCTCCATGCCAGAAGATGCCCTCTTTACTCTGCCTTTGTGGCTGAAACTTTCCAAATCCAGGTGCTCCCATCCAGCCACCTCCAGTGCAGGCTGTGTTCAACTGCCTCCATCAGCCTTCGAGAGCTCCRCGAGGCCCTTTTCAGCTCAAAGAGAAATATTTTTAGCCTGGAGCGGAAATGCCAAGTGCTCAAAGGGCTCTGCAGTTAACCCCTGGCCACATCAAAAAGAAATATGACCAGCTGTKTCAATTCCTGCTCCCGGGGCCAGTTTCCAATCCCGGACCTCGCTTTGCTCCTCTGCTAACGACACTTCAGCTTCCCATAGAGGCACCCGAGGCACAAGCAGGAACAGAGAAGTGACAAAGAAGTGATGGCCCCAGGTCAATGGCAGCTCCTGCATCATGCACTGGATCAAGGTCCTTCCCAAATACTGCAAAAGAAACTGCTGGGTGCTCCTTCCTCTCCTCCCTGTCCGTCTCCCCCTTCCCTGCTCCGCACGCAAATGCGATAAACAGGGAGGCAGACACCAGCTTCGAGCTGTCGCCTTATCGGTGCAGGAAATTGTCTCTTTCTTTAGATCCTTTCTTGCTGCTATTCCTGTAATCCTCAGGGATCGGCAGGGATAAGAGGTTCTTTTGAGAAAGGGCTTGGGGGACTTGTTATAATAATATGCCACCCCCATGCAAAGCTGTAGGCACGACGTAAAGGCAAATCAAAGGAAAAGGGAGATTTTTATCCAGCTCCTTCAAGAAGGAGGCCTCATCCACCAGCCTCAAACGAGCCACGGCAATGCAGGGAGCGAGCGAAATTCCCACAATGCTCCATGGGACAAGGAGCACCTGGCAGACACCTGGCCTTTCCCACTTGGATGCACGGGCGGTATTCCCAGGACGGATGCACAGCAGAATCCTCCTGCAACGGCTCAGCGGACRCCAAGGCAGCGGCAGCCTCGACGAGAAGAGCTCCGTGTCCAAAGGGAGTTGGGAACATCACTTTTCCTGCCTCTAATCAGCTTGTTAGCAGCCTAATAACAGAGCAACCCTGCACATTACAAGCCCCCGAAGTGAGGTGCAGCCTATTGTCGAATCGCTACTTGACAGCCGGCTTTCGGCAGCCCTAAATTATCCCATGACAAGCCGCAGTGAAGAGGTGAGCAACCTTGCGCATAATCTACAATCATTATCATTTCCATCTTTATTACCCACAGTATGCCGAGCACATTAAGGCGGCTTTAAGGGAGCTTTTGTTTTGCAATAATTTCTTTAAAAACCTGCTTTCTTGTTAGTATCTCCCCTGCCATCTCATCAAAATGGAAATGCTGCAAGAGGCTCCATTTATTTTCTCTAATTCTCCTTGGAGCATCCGGACCGAGCCGAGCGGCTTGGTAGATCGTCTGTGGTTGAGCCAAGGTTCAAGCTGCTGCTGGAGATGTTGGTTTGGTGCTCTGAGCATCCCAGGGGGAACGTGAACACTCTCTGGTGTCTACAGCAGGTCCTTCCTAGGGAGTCAGCATGGACCYTCTTGCGTTAGAGGTTTCCCAAATCCGTGGCTCAGCCTCAAGGACAAAAACTCACGGGAAGTCACTGCAGTGCAGTGGATGTGCCAGGGAATCCAGGTGGCAGCCGGCCTGGGATGCGGTGCCAGGGATTCCCGAGGAAGAGCACCTGGTCACGGGCAGCCCTGCGCTGGCAGCCGTGAGCTCTTTGCGTTTAATAACAGCACAGCTCCCGCTTTGGCAGCCAGGCAGAGGAGATTTGGGTCTCGTTCATGAGATTTTTCTTTATTTTAAACCCCTTCTTTGTTCCTGCTCACTTGCATAAGAACACAAAGCTTCTCACTAGAGCGCAAAGCTCCCTCTGCGCTGGCCTCGCTCCCGGCATTCCTGCACAGGTCCCGCTCCACACCGAGCACCAGGATCCAGCAGCCCATGGATGGGGAGAGCAACAGACACGGGCGGGTTCGTATGGTCCTTGTCACCAGCCCACGCTGGAAGTCACGTCGAGACCAGGTCCCCGCCACAGCCAAGTGACTGTTGCTTGTTGGTGTCACCTTTCCCAACGCCCGGGTGTTCATTGAAATTGCAGCAAAAGGGTAATGGAGTGAGGAGTCACACGCTGCATCGTGCCCCAGCGAGGCAAGGACAGTGCCCAAGTCCTTCCTTTCTTTCTCCCTTGTCCCCYGACATTTCCAGATGGGAATTTGGGGAGCATCTCCATCCCTACAACCTCCATCACCAACTTAGCCCAGGAGAAAGGAGCCGCTGGACACACTCGGGGTCCCCCCTACCCACAGAGTGCTCCRAAAGCACCTCCCTTGGTCCCTCCACACCAAGGTGACACCAGGGCCCACATAGGCTCTGAATGGTCAGGGGACATGTCCTCCCCCAGCCCATACTAGGAGTGGCAGGAAGAGAAAAYGAGAAAAAAATAAAGATAAAAGAAAAGATAGACAGGGAAGTCATAGGGAAGAATGCAAAGGAATGGAAAGGAGTAAASAGTGCAAGGCCACAGGCAGTGCATGCTGATTCCCTGTGGAGCAAGAGCTTTGGAAATCCACCCTTCCCACCATGATCTCCAAGCCAGGAGAACCATGGAGAAGAATCCCTCCTTTCTTAGGGCATCTCAGCCCCTCATCCTCCAGCATACGGGGCCACCAACCCAACCTCTCCCTTCTTCACTTACCTTTTCTGCCGACTGTGACGTCCCAAAAAATATAGGGATGAAGGCTAACCACACAATGCAAGTAGTGTACATGGTGAACCCAATGGGTTTGGCTTCGTTAAAGGTCTCTGGGACCCCACGGGTCTTAATAGCATACACAGTGCAGGTGACCATGAGAAGCATGCTGTACCCAAGCAAACAGATAAGGGAGAGGTCTGAAATGTCACATTTGAGGATGCCCCGGGCAAAGTGGGGGTTTGTAGTCCGCTGGTCCTCATAATCAATGACAGAGTGGGACGGGTCCACGATAAACCAGATGCAGACGCCAACGAGCTGCAGCGAGATGAGGCTGAAGGCGATGACCAGCTGGGAGGCCGGGCTGATGAAGCGCGGGGCGCTCACGGACTTCTTGCCCTGCTCGAAGATGCGGTAGATGCGGTTGGTCTTGGTGAGCAGGGCGGCGTAGCTGATGCTCATGCCGAGCCCCAGGAAGATGCGTCGCAAGGAGCACGTGCTCAGGTCGGGCTCCGCGATCATGAGGAAGGTGGTGGCATAGCAGAGGAAGATGCCCGTCAGCAGCACGTAGCTGAGCTCCCGCCCCGAGGCCTTGACGATGGGCGTATCGTTGTAGCGCACGAAGGTGATCACCACGAAGAGCGTGGCTATGATGCCCACGATGGCGATGAAGACGGGCACCACGGCCCAGGGCGAGCTCCACTCCAGCTTGACGATGGGGATGGGCGTGCAGCTGGTGTGGTTCTCGTTGGGCCGCTCGTTGAAGTGGCAGCGCTTGCAGTGGAACTCGTCCAGCTGGTACTGGTAGCCGTCGCAGCGCTCGCAGTGCCAGCAGCAGGGAATGCCCTTCACCAGCTTCTTCCTCTCGCCCGGCTTGCAGGGCAGGCTGCAGATGGAGCTGGGGAGCYGGCGCCCGCCGCCCGGCCACCGCATGCTCTCGAGCTGCGGGATGAGACAGCGTGAGCCCCGCGCGTCCCCAGCGCGCTTTGGAGCCGCAGAATTGCGCAGATGAGCCAGGGGCAACAGCTACCGCCCGTGGGACTCATCCAAGCCCAGGGATGCCGGAGGAAGCGCAGGGTGTCCCCACGCCAGGAGCCCGCACCGTCCCSAGCCTTACCTTCAGGTGGAGGTGGTCGGTCCATTGGCCGATGACTTTGTACTCGGCCGTGGCGTTGCTGATCTGGTACTGGTAGATGTCGTAACGCCCGGGCGCGTCGCCGTTCTCGTTGAACGTCACCGGCGTCCCCGCAATGCCTGCGGGACAGCGAGGCTCAGCGAGGGCACAAGAGGAACCCAATGGGTGTCTGTGAACCCAACGCGCAGCCACGAGGAGCCCGGCACGACCGATGGGCTCACGTGCCTGGCGCATCCCCCCTGCCCTGCCCTGGCATCTCTCGCGCAGAGAGCCGGTTTCCACGGACACTGGCACATCCCTCACTCCCGGTGCTGGGTGTGCAGCAGCACCAGCCATTTTACAGCGTCTTTCCAAGAAGAGGAAAAAGCAGCTTTCGCGTTAAATCAAGTGAACTGCGCAGATAAACACTAATAAAAGGAGAGGAGAGAAAAAAATCAAGCAGGAGCGGAAAATAAATAAGAAAGACATCGCGGAGGAGATCGCAGAGAAGAGATAAATAGAAGTAATAAGGAGGACAAGACAGAAAATGTTTATTAAAGAGATAGAGCGGAGGAAAAGATGAGTTTCTAGRAGAGATCTGGAGACAGACAAGGACATGGCCCGGGAAGAACCATGAGGGAGAGAGCACAGAGCAATGACGTCCTCATCCRTCCGTCTGCTCCTAAACGCACCGGGTGCTGCCACCCTTCACAACGGGATACGCCACGATGCCCAGGGCACGGACACACCTGAGAAGTTRACGTTGCGGATGTATTTGAGCAGCTCCACGCCGTCCACCGGGTCCATCCTGGAGCAGAGCCCCACCTTGCCGGGACACAGGCTCTTGTGCATGTTGTGCAGCGCGTGGCCCATGGCGTAGACGGCGTCGATGACGAACTGCACCTTGCCCTCCTGCTCGTACGAGGAGTCCTGGCCGATGCGCTCGCGGTCTGCAACGACACCATGGGCAGCACYGCCATCACGGGGCGATTTGGACCACCAGTGAACCCACCGCTGCAGCTCCCAATCATCAGCTCTATTAGCAACGCCAAGAGACCATCGGGGTGACATCCATCACCTGCTGCACGTCCTCCATCGCATCCCTGAATCTTCCTTCCTCCCTCTCCGCTCTCCTCCTCTTCCTCCCACCATGCCGAGCCCCTGCAGCCTCTGGCCACCCCCATCCTCTTGGATCCTTCCGGGAGCTGCCGATTGCCATCGACAGCCGCCTGCCTCTCCTGTCACAGCCGCTCCAAACGGGCATGGCAACATGTTAATCATTTAGCAGAAGACATCGATTAATGTAGCATGCTGTTAATTACCGCCAAGAAAGCATCTCCCACGGGGCGCGGAGCGTCACGGCCACCACACGTCGGCGCCCCGGGAACCAGGCAGGAGCAGCGGGGATCCCCAGGTCCCCAGAGGTCCCCGCGTGGGACGGCCAGCCAGGCGTGCCCGGTGCCCGCATGCTAAAGCAAATCGATAGCAAACTGGCCAACGAGCTAAGATGAAATCAAAGGGGTAAATTTATAGTGCATCCTTCAAAGTTATAAAAATGCTTTTGGAGTGCGTGGCGATTACTCATGCGAAAGCCATCAAGTTATCCGTTCTTCCACGTTGGGGACAAGGGCTATTAATCTTCCCCCGCGACTCGAGCCCTCTCCACGTGCTTGTCTCCCAAGCCACAGACGAGCCTCTCTATCTTGTCAGGATGATTCCCCATTAAAGCGAGGGGCTGGGAGAGCCTCCACGACGGAGTCCAGCCCGTGGGGATGGTCCCGCTCCGCTSTCCATGCCGGCTCTGCTCCAGAGCCCTGGCAGGGTGTCGGGATGCAGACACCAGATTTTCTCCCCCAAAAGGGGCAGCCCTGGCACATGGCACAAGCCGGAGGCCCTGAGGCTGCCAGTTGGGCAGGACTGAGCTGCTTTTTCCAGGAGGCCCGGCCTGGAGAAGGGGCAACGCGGAGGGGAAAGCCGAGGCTGGTGGGGCACGTTCCAGGCACGGAGACAACAAATCTCGCCCAAACCCTCACTGGATTAGGGCCGCCAACGGGATGTAACCCTGCTGATTATAATAGCAGGGTCCGTGCATCATTCGACTGGGCTGGTAATTAATTTTCAAGTACGTGACGAGCCTTCCCAGGCCCCCCTCGGTGCGGGGACGCAGCTATCTCCTCCGGCGGCGGATGAGGAGGGATTAGCATCAATTCCAATCACATCGCCGGCATCGGCTTTCGGCGGGAGTTAATCAGAGCCGCTCACAGCACTGCTCTCCCCAGAGCCGAGGGGGTGGGATTGCTGCCTTCCCCCTGGAAAACCTGGAAGCACCGGACGGGACGGCGAGTTGCACGAGCAAAGCAATGCAGAGAGGGGTGCCGAGCTGAAGCAAGACGCGGATGGTGCAAATCCTGCACCGTGGAGCGGGAGAGCAACGAACCAGAGAGGGAAAAAGAAAATGAGGATCGCGGCCGGGGAAGGGAAATGCAACCAGACCCTACTGAGCTTGAGAGAGGACACCCCGTGTGCCCCATCCCCTGCCCTTGTCCCTGCAAAGACAGGCGGCTCCGGTGGCCCGCACGTCCCCATCTGCATCGGCACGTGGGCAAATTATTAACGAAGCAGAAAGGGAAGGAGGAAGGAGAACAGCCTCCTCCTCCTCCYGTTTCCAGGCCAGCAAGGTCTAGTTTTCCCATCATGGCCCCARCCCGGGTTGTTTGGGGCTCTCTGTGAAGCTGAAGCTCGATGGGGAGAYGAGTTCAGCTCCCACCGAGCAGGCGCAGGGGGCCGGGGCCGCGCGTGCCCTTGGCGAGCACAAGCACACCRCGCCGCGCGAGCCGCTCGCTTCCTTCCAGCCACGCTCTTTCCCCTCGCCGCTCATCCGCCGAGCAAACGTTCGGGAGATAATTTATTCGATGACAAATACAGACAATTTAAAGACGGCTCTGAGGACATTTGCCACGTCATGCTTTCAGCTGCCTCCCCTAATGCCCTAGCTGTGAAATATTGCTCGCTTAAATGCTACGTTACGACAAAGATGAAGAGATCAGCAGTTTGCGGGACCCACTCACACATCCCATCAGTCCTCAGTTGTGCAAGGAGGGAAAAACTAGGATGCTTGATCATCAGGAGCCCCGTCATGGGTGTAACAAGACCCGACACCTGCCAGACTCAGCCAGACACATCCCTTGACACCCATGGGTGCTGACACTTGGCGCAGGGCCGGGGTTACACTGCCATGGGGACACGCGGCTGTCCCCAAGTCCCGCCACATCGCGGCCCAAGAGCCACCGCGCCGTTATCAGTCTTCAGCCGGTGCCAGGCACGCAGTAAATCTCTGCAATCTCTCGGTAAACATGTCACCTCCTTGAGCCTCCAACCATCACCTCGGCAGCCGTGCTGTCAGCAAGACAGATTCCCTATTTGCTTTGTTTACTGCATTAATCCCGACAAGCCTCTTTTAGCCGCGAGGGGCTAAAAATGCCCAGAGTCGCTTAAGGAGGAGGACGGGCGCCCAAGGATGCCCCACTCTCCACCAGGAGCCACGCAGCTGGTGACACAAGTCAGGCAAACGCCACTCCAGGGCGCTCATCCCTGCTCYGGAGCATCCCTGTGCCCTCGCTCAGCCCAAAGCCCGGACCGCTCTTTGTGCTCCAAGCCACAATCCCAGCTGGCCAATAAGGCCAGAAGGGAGGAGCAGAGCAAGCAAAACGTTCCCAGAGCCGCTCCCGGGCTCCCCGACATCGGCCGCCCGTCCCCGCGGCCTCCCGGCGGCCCTTACTCGTGCACTTCTTGATGCTGCTGCCCTTCTTGAGCGCGTGGCGGCTCAGCTTGCAGTGGAAATTCTCCTCCCAGAACTCGGCGAACCAGATGTTGCGGCGGTTGTTGTCCAGCGTGCGGCTGGAGAAGTAGCGGTCAAAACCTGCCCGGAGAAGAGCACATGGAGGGCGGGAATCTCTGGGATGGTGCAAAGAGAAGCAAAACGGAGCCCAGAAATCCTCAGGGAAGAGGATGGACCCGAGCTCGCTGTCCCCTTACCTTTGACGGAGACCCTCTTGGGCAGGATGGTGACGGAGCCCTCGGCCACCTCCTCCAAGTGCAGCACGGGGGAGATTTTGGAGCCCCAGCTGTCCGAGCCCATCCAGATGAAGTGGCCCGTCTGGTTGGCCCTCTTGGCCGCCTCCAGCACCCTCCTGCGGGCAGAGCAATGGGATGGGTGCCGTGAATCCCGCGGGATTCGGCTCTGTGCCTGCCACAGAGGAGCCGCTGCCCAAGGAGGTGCTCATGGCTCCAGCACCCGCGTGGCTTCCCCAGCCCTATTTGTATATGCGCCCAGTGCTAATTGAATTTCCCCCTTAATTACCCAACATTAGGAGGAAAAAAATCTGATTACGCTGCAGCAGACAGAAAACAGCAGCACTGGAGAGCACGGGAGCGCGCGGGAGCTCCCACTGCCCATCCTGGTGGCAAACTGATGGAGAGGGCTGGACATCCCGACCCGTGCTGGGAAAACTGGGCTCTGCTGGTGCCACTTGGCAGCATGGGGCCAGGTTTGTGATTCTGGCACCCAGAGCCAAACACATGGATAGTGTTTGAGATGCAGAGTTAGGAAAATCCTCTCAGTCCAGCAAAGGGCTGAATGCCAGTGCTGGGGGAGCTGCATGGAAACAGCTGGGAATGGGATGCATCTGCACATGGATGAGAAAATGTTTGTAAATGTTTCCCAATCCCGGCCCTGCCGTTTACAGAACCAGGCAAACCCGCCGTTCCTGCATGCGCCCGCGCGAACGTCAGCTCTGCAGACATTTCTATTAAGGAAAGGGAATAAAGACACTGGCAGTGCTGGCACATCTGATGTAAACTGATTTAAAATCACAGTTTACCCACATTTACATAATGTTTGCTGATTAATAAATTAGCTACTTAGGAAATCAGGGGTAATTCCATGTGAATCATCCCGCGCCGTAAACAAGGGGCGCGGCGGGACGCGGCTCCACTGCGGCCGTCCTGGCATCCCGCGCCTCGTCCCCGCCATACCCGTGTCCCCTCCGCACCTGATATCGTCTTCGTTGGCGAAGATGATGATGGCCCTGGCGTGGGAGGTCTCCAGGAGGCGGCGGATGATCTTGTCGAACTCTCCCGCCTTGGGCTCCCGCGGGATCTTCACCGACTGGGCCACGCAGACCCCTCCTGTGGGAAGAGAGCCCTGAGCCACCCGGGCATGTCCCACGTCCCCAGCTCCCAGGAATCGGCGGCTCCTGGGCACGCGGTCGGATCAGCGCCTCTCCTTGGCCACGTCTACACGATGCGGGACGGTCACCACTTGCAGGGGCTGCAAGTCCCCAGCCCTGCGAAAGGCAGCGCCGCTCACAGCGCTTCTCATGACAGCGTGTGTGCCGGCGCCGATGAGAAGTACAGTGAGAAARTGGGAAAAAGAAATACGGAAGAAAAAAGAGCTAGAAAAAGTGCAGAAAATTAACCCCTGCCAGAGCTCCTGGCTGGCACGGATGCTCCCCATTTGCATAGTAAATGACACAGCGGATGGTCCTCGTTTGCTGCAAATGATCCTTGCTTAGGCAAAGGTTGGGATAATTGGTACCAGGCTCGCGGATCGCAGCCCCGGAGCGGGACCAGGCCGGGCTGGGCGCAAGCAGGAAGGGCAGCGGCCAAGAGCGCACGGGGCCAGGCACTGATYGCGGCGGTGGCAGCCGGCACGAGCACCCCCTGCACGGCCAGACTGGAGAGGTCCTTCCCCCYACCCTCCACGGCAAGAAAACTGGGCCGATTTGAGGCTCTTTTCCCATATGGGGAGCCAGATGGATGGAGAGGAGGGAGTCAGATGAACAAGGCTGCAGGACGGAGCGCGCGGGGCCCGTCCCGCGGTGCCGCTCGCTCAAGCCACGGGGCCAGCGCCAGCTCCGGCACCATCGCGGCTTAATTACAGTTTCCATGGCAATAACGGGAGCAAAACCGACGGGAGCAGCAGTYTGCAAACACGGGAGCCCTCCCCAGCGCCCCGCGGCGCAGGGGCACCCGGGCTCGCGCGCTGCCCGCGTGCTGCRGCCCTGCAACGAGGCCGCTGCAGCAGTGGGAATGCTGCAAGTGTTGCAAGAAAGGCAGCGAGCCCTGGAGGGGAGAGACGCCCTGTAAGTAAATAAGGATGGAGACTAAATCGATGGAGTTGTTTGAGTTATTCGGCAGCTCCGTTAAATCAAACTAACAGGTAACAAAAAAAAAAGGGATATGGACAATTAGCATGTAATGAAGAGCTCATTAATGCAGCAGCTGGAGGGACGCGGGGGGTCCCGGGATGGGAGGTTCATCTGCACAATGGGAAGAGGCTCCAGGAGCACCTGGAAGAAAGCAGAGGATCGCGAGCCTGAGGATGCAGGTGCTGCTGCAGGCGCATGGGTGCCAATGAGGATGCAGCCGCTCCGGCACACGGGAACGTATAGGAGGATGCAGCCGCTCCCAGCATACAAGAACATATAGGAGGATGCAGCCGCTCCGGCACACAGGAGCACATCAGACTGAGGCGCTCTCTGCTCCAAACCCAAAGCTCGAAGACACCTCGGGACTTGCAGAGCTCCTCGCAGGTTCTGTGGCCCTAAGGGCACCTCAAGGCCGCCCTCGATCAGCCACGTGCGATGGTTCTAACACCTCTTAAGAGCTTTAACTTCTTAATTAACGTTTTGGAAAAAGAGGTCACGGGCCGGTTCACCAAATCCCTGGACGAGATTAAAGGCAAAGATGTCTGAGAAGGCTGGGAGGGCACAGGAAAGATCAAATGCAACGAGACTGGTGGGCGGCGGGGCACAAAATCCGGGCTTAAACACGGGAGATTTTTCCAGCGAGGGCAAAAGGGCTGCGGATAGGGAAGCGATCCCGGGCTCCTGCCAGTGGCAAAGGCGACTCGGCCTCGAGCCGCATGGATGAGGGAGGCGAATCCTCCCTCACTGCGTGCCTCGAGGCCCCGAGGCTTTTAGTGTCCACCTTATTCCTGGCCCTGCGGCGTGGGAGGGGAGGACGGAGCCCAGCGGCTGTTCCTCATATCTCTGCACAAAACCCATTTAGTGAAAACGCTTCTGGAAAGCGAGAAATCAAGAGGAGGAGGTGGAACGGGGGTGGCTGCTCTGCCTTGCATGCTGCCACTCCCAGCCCCTGTAAAGGAGATGGGAAAAGCTCCCAGGCCTGGGAAAACCACCTCCATCCCGCTGGAGAGGCAGCCCAGAGAAACGGCTGCAGCCTCGGGGTGCTCGGGCAGGCCCCGTGCTCACCATGATGCTCCATGCGGAGCGCTCGCAGCGAGCTCCGGCCTCCATGCCCAGCACGGAGCCGATCCCGAGCCTCCCTCAGGCTCTGGATATTCCCGCCGGCACACCCGGCCCAATGGGGATGTATTTGCTCCCAAGCCAAAACGTGTCCCAGGTGCAGCAGGAGGGACCGATGCCAACAAGATGCAGGRGCCCCGCACGCTTCCCCATGCACACGAGCGCACCAGGACCTCCCCGGAGGCTCATTAAGAGCAACGGCCTCATTAAGAGGGGGTTAACGCACGTTGTCAAACATGGGTCAGGGTTTAATCTCCCCCATTAGGGGCTCGGCGGGCGGCAGTGCTGGAGAGCTGCTCAAGTGCCCTCCTGATTGCAGGCAGCTAATGAGCTTTAGCCGCCGTACAGCCCGCGCGCATCAGCGCGAGCGCCCGGCACGCTCCCTGCCCCTGCCCGGCCTCCCGCTCCYGAACGAGGCCGTGCAAATTAAATCCCCGAGCCTTAATTGGCACCACGTCGTTGCTCGCRGCACTTCAAAGCCTCCCGCAAGGGACGCGCTGGGAGAGAAGTCACCGGGGACAAGCTCTTGTGGAGCAGGGACTGAGATGTTCCCCTCCAGCCCTGCGACCATGGGGAGCATCAGGGGGCTCTGCAGTTTGGGGAAGAGCGAGGACAGCCGATGTGGGGGCTCTCGTGGGCACCGCTGGCATCCGGCCTGTCCATGCAGCCGCTCCAGCCGCTGCCCTGCAGTGCTTGGAARGTGCTCCAGACGTTGGGAATCTGAGCAGTTTTCAGCACCTTTCCAGCCGCCTGCGATGCTGGGCTAAATCAGCAACTAATGAATTTGCATTGGSGTAGAGATGAGAGGGAAAAGGATGGAAATCTGGAGCCTGGGACGGGCAGTTCGGGAGCAGGAGGCTGCAGCGCGGTGCGACGGCGCCGCGTGTCCAGCACAGTGCAGCGGCAGCGGCCAGACACACTCAAAATCCCCCTTTCTCACATCAATAATAAYGGTCCGTATGTGCCCAGGAGCATCTTCTGCCAAAGACCTAATCCGAGTCCAACCTCCGGGAGCCGGAGCTGGGCGAGTCAACGGCTGGACACGTGGGAGCACAGGCTGCTTTCCCCTTCCCAGCCCAGGAGTCCTGCATTTCCCTGCGGATTTTCCCCTCCCAGGAGAGCGCCGTCAYGTCGC
Source organism: Eudromia elegans (assembly GCA_003342815.1). Taxonomy (NCBI): domain Eukaryota; kingdom Metazoa; phylum Chordata; class Aves; order Tinamiformes; family Tinamidae; genus Eudromia; species Eudromia elegans. Next base: position 1,302,762 of record PTEX01000133.1, on the reverse strand, counting down.
CCTCACGGGATGCTCCAGCGGAGCGTAAGCTTGATGTGAAACATGTTAAAAGCAGCCCAAATCCATCGTTTGCGGCYGTAACATCCTCGCGACGCTGCTACCTGCGGCAACGGGCGTTACTTCCCGACGGAAATAAAAAGCAGCTCTGAAAGCTGCAGCGTGGCGTGAAAAATGGAGCGATGCAGAGGAGGGAAGCTCGCAGGGAGCACGGGAAGCGCGCGGCAAGGCAGCCAGCACCATCGCTTTAAGCAAGCAAATACAAACAGGCTGCAATAACTAACTAAATGAATTGGGTGGGCTCTGATCCTGCCCCACTGGAGCAAAGTCACTTGGTGCTTGAGCGAGCGCCGCGTGGCTGAGCGCAGCGCTCCCCGGCTCTGGCAATGAGCAAATCGCTGCGGCCCGCGCTGCGAAGCAGAGCTCGCGCGGCTGCAATTACRGCGGGATTATGCTCTGTGATAACTAAATTAGGGCTAATGCACATAATCGCGGGGTTACGCGGCGGCAGGAACCGCAGGACCGCCTCGGCRCCCGATGAACGCGTGCGCGCTCGGACGACGGCGCCGCGCGCTCCTCAGCACCGCGGTTTTGCTCGCCGGCTGGGGCGCGCTGTCCCCGCTAGCCAGATGGGGCTGCCGGCGGCGGCTGCAAAGCCCGGCGGGGCTCGCGGCTGATCGTTAACCRAGCGATAAAACACGAGAGCTTCGGCGGCGGCGGCACCGCGTCCTGGCGCTGCGGCCTCGTCGCGGCTGCCGGCACGTGTCTCTTGCGCACCCCTAGTGCACCGAAGCGCRCAGGATCGCCGTCCCACCGGCTCCCGGCGCACACAGCTGCAGTGAGGAATCCATGGAAATCCTCTGCTTTTCAAGCCGAGCAAACCCCGAAGAGCAGCGGGCGCAGGCAGGGCCCCAGACGGGCTGCTCTGCATACTAAAAGCGCAGCCGGCTCCCAGCGCSGTGGCAGCCGGGCGAGGCAGAATTAACGCGGCTCCTATTTATAGGCCTTCGATGAGGAGCTCGTCACCTCCGAGGTTTTATTCCCTTTATCCGTTTATAAGGCCATAACGCAGTTTGACGAGCTCCACACAGGCTGGTGTCCCACCGATTTTGCCAGAACTTAATGTGCCGTTCACATACAGTTAAGCCAGTAATAGGCAGCCGTCTGCGCGCCGCAGGATTTTAACTGCCTCGAATGCTCCTTAGCCGACGTCTCGATGCAAAGAGGCTCCGGAGCGAGGGCAGACCCCAGCGGGTCCCTCTGCATCCCGGTGGCGGCTCCGGCTGGGACGGGGTCGCAGCGCATCCCGCATCCTGCTGCGTCCAGAGCCGCTAATCCCTCCTAAGCCCCCGGCAGCGAAACCCTTCCCGGCTCCTCACAAATCCTCACCACGAGTTTTGCTGAGCGCAGCCTTTTTCCGCCTGGCTAAAGCCCCTGTCCCGAGGGATGATTTGGCTCAGCTTAAGTGAAGCGGCACCGGTGCCGACTTGATTCATTCTTAGAGCCCAGGGGCTCCCAGGGCACGTCCAGGCCACGGTGCCCACAGCGAGGAGCGGGCACCATTTGGCCGCTTGGAAGAGCCCAACACGCATCCCAGCCCCTGCCCGTCTCCTCCCGAGGGACCCGCGCATCCGTGTCCTCCACGCCCGCGTCCCGGCCGCGGCGCTCACCGTCCTCCCTGGATTTCTGGATGAAGGCCTCCACGCCGCTCTCGCCGTAGCTGCCCTCGGAGGCCAGCGTGGACACGTAGTTCCACTTGAGCGCCTTGACGATGTCCACCATGGCCTGCGCCTGGTAGGTGTCGGAGGGGACGACCCGCGAGAAGAAGTCGTAGCGGCTGTTGTCGCTCAGGTCCGGCGCCGTGGACGCGTAGCTGATCTGCGGGATCTGCGGAGGAGGAGGAAGGCGGGATGGGCGTCGGGAGAAGGTCCCGGGCACCTGGAGAAGCCATCGGGCCTCCCCACCAAGCAAGACACGGGTGTTTGCTGAGCGGGAAGGTGCCCAGAGCAGGAGAAGCCAAAGAAAACCGTCCAGCCGCCCTGGGGGACGTGGGCTTCGGAGCCCTGCCCAGGCCCTGCAGCACCAGCCAGCCCTGACATAAATGAAGCCTTGAACTACCCGGAGCTGCCGCCCCTTGCACGGTGCATTAGGGTAATTTAGCAGCAGAGCTTCATGCCACACTCAGCCAAACGCACCGCACGGGACGCAAGGGAAGGGCTACTCAAACCCAGGAGGGTCACGGAGCCCGTGGGGAGCGGACGGGGTAGGGAAGGGCCTGGGAACATCCCTGCTCCCAGCACCCCTCCGGCACTAAAGCATTGTGGGTGCTGCTGGCCTCAGCTAGCACAGCTCCCGCTTTAAGCAATTAGCTTAATTAGAGCCAAAGGAAAGGCCTGWCCCTCTTTAGGGGGGCCTGTGCCATGCAGGGGTCCTGGGAGAGGCAGATGGCCCTAGGGGTATCAGGAGATCCCTTAAGGACCGGGATTCCCAGCATCACCTCCCTGGGCAAGCCCGGCTCCAACCCACAGATATCCCCTTGTCCCCGTTTGCTCGGCTCCCTGGCCCTTCCCAGGCTTCATATGCCAGTTTTGCCCTTATTTCTCTATTATTTTCCCCTCTTCCGCTTSGGTCTCTCTCTCTATTAAACGTGATACCGGTGTTAGCAGCCCACGACAGCACCTGCATGCTAAGAGGCCCCTGGAAAGCAGCAGCGGCTTCTCCGAGCTCCCTGCAAAACGCACGAGGAAAGCGCCCGGGGGGAAGGCAGGAGGAGCGGGAGAGGAGGAGGAGGAGGAAGGAGCCTCCACGGCAGCGCAAATAGGATTATTCTCGGTGACAATCTGCTCTGCTCTCCCCCTCCGCGGGGCCGCGATCGGCTCGTCGGCTCTGCGGCTGGGAGCGCGATTGGAATTCTGCACAGTGCACGGGGCGCCACGGAGAGAAGGGGAGGCCGCTCCGTGCCGCGCCACGCCACCCCTCCTGCCCGGCGGGAAGCGGGGCCGGGCCGGGCTCTGGCGGCCGCCGGCATCACCCGCCCGGGCTTGGCGAGGTGGGAAGGGAGGGAAAGCGGAGCTGTCCCGGCGCCAGCGTCGGCATGGAGCCAGCACGCAGGGATAGCGGCAGCAGCCGGGCCGCCTGCGAGGCACCTTCCCAACGCACATTCCTGGGAATGCAGGTCCCCAACCGGCCGTGGAGCCAGGAAACAAGCGGTGACAGAGAGGAAAGCGGCTTGTCCTCGGCATGGCGCATCCGTCCCGGCCGTGCCTTTTCCTCTGCAAAGTGGTYGAGTTTGAACACATCTGTGCAACTGGGAGCTGGGGGCGCAGAGCGGGTGGCCAAGGGGCTCACGGGCAGCGGCTGGGGCGCACATCTGTGCACATCTGCACCCGGCGCCGTGGGCGCCCATCTGGAGCACCCGCACACGTGGATGCACCGCAGCGGGTGCCCACGCGGCGCTTCCCGGCCCTGCACCTGGATGCGCCCAATGGATGCACATCCGGATCTGCCCAACAGGGTGCACATCTGGATCCACCCAGCGGGATGCACATCCRGATCTGCCCAACAGGGTGTACATCTGGATCCGTCCAGCGGGATGCACATCTGGATCCAYCCAGYGGGATGCACATCYGGATCTGCCGCCAGCTCTACCCGCCACGATCCGGCCTCAGAGCAGCTTTGGGCCGGGACATCTGCGGCTCCTCTCCTTCCCGGCCGCAGCACTTGCTATTCCCAACCCAGCAGAATCCGGAGCCTAGGAAATACCTGTGGATCTCCAGGCTAGAAACTGGAAGCTGCATTTTAATAAACAAACAGAAAGAGCTTTTCTCTCTCTCTCCCCCTGCCCACACTGCCTTGGATGGAAAGCAAGAATAAAACATCCGTTCCCAAATGACTATTTTATGGCAGTCTCCTGCCTTTTCTTGCCTCGTCCAGCTTTTTGATCTCCTGGTCTACAATAGCCCAACTCGCTGCACCAGCTATTTTCTCACATAAAAGACAAAGTCCTTTTAGGTCTATAAAAGTGAAATGCGGGCAGGGAATTCAAGGTTCTTCAAAAGAAAGTGGATGGAGGTGGGAAAGGGGAGAAATATCTCACTCGCAGGCATGGGCACCGGCACGAGGCCGGAGTAAGCGCCTGGAGAAACCCACCTCCTGCCCTGTGTTGTACCCAAACTCCTGTTTGCGGAAAAAGTCATCCTCAGGGAGGCACCTGCGGCCCATTTCCAACCTGCTCGGGGTGGAAATGGCTTCACCTCCTGGTCCCGTAGTTGTGGCACAGCCGGAGCCAGGAGCATCCCAGGAAAAGCTCCCTGCAAGCTCCAGCACCCACTGCAGCCCGTGCAGGGACGGGGCTGGYGGCAGCTAATTTCCTCCGTGCAATTATTAATTTCACGCTTATCTTTATGCAAAAGCACCAACTCACAGGCGAGATGGAATTGATTTAATTAGAATTTCCCTCATGGAGCCACTTGCACGGGAGCTTTGAACCAGGGGCAGCRTCACACTGAACCGTGGGGGCTGCTGCGGCGAGGGGGGACCCAAGACCACTCGGAGGCTGCAACCCAGGCTGGGAGCAGGCGCATCCCGAGGGGGACGGCTCAGGGGCTGCGAGGGCTGCCGGAGGCCCAGGAACGGCTCCGGTGCCAGCTCCGACACCGGCTCTGAGGAACAACAGCCGACGGGAGCAGCGGGAGCCAGCGGGATTCGCGGCGTGCCACTTGTCCCGGCGCACGAGCGAAGCGCGGATGGAGACCGCGCGCTCCTCACCCGCCTTCCCGGGCCCGCGGGGATGCGGATGCCGCTTTCCCGGCGCCAGCATCCACGAGGTCACGTTCGCGGGGCCGGATGCTGTTACAGCAGCGGCTGCGAGGGCCCGGGAGCAGCTCGCTTGGGAGCTCGAGAGMGGCTCGGGCAGCGGGTGCCGCATCTGCAGGTTGCTCCGCTGATGTACGGCTTTAATTAGGCGGCTAACGAAGGGCGCGTTATTTATTTATGTGCAGCAGGAGCACCCGAAGCCGGGCTGGGGAGGAGCCCGTTGGGCCGGGAAGGGGAGGTGAACACAGTGCCAGGACGGATTTTCTCCTGGAAAAAGGGCAAGGCAGGAGCCAAGTTGTCATCTCCAGACCCAGAGCGAGGGCTGTTCCCTGGGAATCAGCRGCTCCATGCCCCAAGTACCTCCTTTCTCAGGGAAAAGATCCCACCCATCCCTGAGTGGCTCCAAACTGTCCTCCACTTCCTGGGCTAAGGATGATCAGCGGTGCCTTTGATACTGATGCTGATGAGGCAAACGGAGCTTTCCCATGAAAAATGAGGGATAAATTGGAATGCAGCCACCCAGCTGCTCGTGGCAGGGCCCTTCACGACCCTCCCTGCACACTCGGGGATTCCCCGCTGTCTGTACAGGGTTGTGCTCGGCCGCATCCTCCCTGCACGGTTCRCACTTTGTCAACGGAGCCAAAACGGGGGGGKTAAAATGAAAATCTTGGCAGGAGGSAAGGAAAGAAAGAAAAGAAGCCCCCAAAATGGCGCAGCTCCCGCGCATGCCCGCGGCTTCCTCCCCCTGCCTCCCTCCTCCTCCTCTCCGAGGCGAGCGCGCCRCTCTACGCGTTTTGGCAAGCGGCTTCTAAGTCCCTCCCGTCTGCTCTAATCCCTCCAGGTTTAATTATTGAGCAGCCCCCTCACGCCTGCATCTTCCTAAGAAGGGACCGGGAAAACTAAAGCCCCATCCGTGACCTGCTCCACGCTACGAGCGCGCCGGGCGAGGAAGAGGAGGGGGCAGCGGGGAGGAGGAGGAAGGAGGGTCCCCGGGACACAGCGCCTCGCGGGTACCTTGAAGAGCCGCAGGATGTTGGCCACCATGATGGAGACGGAGCTGCCCGAGGCGCCGATGACGCCGACGACGCGCTCGGGCTTGGTGATGATGGGCGGCCCGCCGCCGGCGCAGCGCACCTCGGTGCTGTCCTTCTCGATGAGCGCCTGCACGAAGGTCAGCGACTGCTCCAGGGCGTGYGTGTCGCGCGAGCACGTGTCGAGGATGCGGGCGCCCAGCGTGATGTTGGGCAGCAGCTCGGGGTCGTTGTTGATGCGGTCCAGGGCGAAGAGCATGGCCTCGAGGCGGTGGATGCCCTTCTCCTTCTTGAGCTCGCCGCACGCCTTGCCCTCGGCGCCGCGGCCGTGCACGGGGAAGAGCCCGCCGAGCGTGAGGTCGCCGTCGAGGCGGATGGAGTTCATGTGCGGCGAGCCCTGGCCCTTGGGCCTGGCAGCGGGCGCCCAGCCCCAGCTGCAGGCGCCGAGCAGGAGGCAGAAGGAGAGCCCCCCGGCGCCGCGCCGCCCGCTCATGGCCGCGCCGCTGCGGGCACCCGC